>BLKR01004863.1:0-95902 GCA_011170035.1 Teleogryllus occipitalis | reverse complement strand
CAGCTTCCCCAGGTAGCCTGGCTGAACACGCCCATCGCCCCTGCAACTGCCGGTGTCCCCATTGGCTGTGCTTCTCTCTTCATCGCACAAATCCGTCTTTGCAGCGAGTGGAACAGCGCCGTTCGCGTCCATTTCCTGCCGTGGTATATTTTTACTCAGTTCTCGCTGCCTATTATTTCACACATGATTGTGTTTTTGTACGCTTTCTTTACGTACTTGTCTTATTTAATGACGTCTTTATCCATGCCGTCAATTAAGTCCAGTCAAATAGTAGAAAGTAAGGGAAAGTTTTTGGGTAGTTTTGAAATTTTATTTCAATATTTTTTGGGTTACTGGACACGAATATCAAATTTGCCAACTTTTTTTCCGAAAACACCCATTTTTTATGCAAAAACTGTGCATCAATCACGATTTTTCTCAGTTTTTTCAAAATAAATTTTAAAAGATCCATTTTTCGTAAGTAATGGTCAATATAAAGTGAAAGAAGATAAAATTACCTGTATTGAATGTTCTTAAGGTTTTTGTCGACAATTAATGGTTTACCCGTGAAAGTTACCCGAAAATTTGTGAAATACCTAAACCATATTAAAAACGAGAATTATCACACTTTACCTCAGAGATAACTCAAAAACTATCCATTTTTCATTAATATTAGCCTGATATATGATCTTGATGCTAGAAAAATACATTTAACGTATAAAATGTAGGAAATTGTATACTCATTCATTTTATATCATATCATTTTTGCATAAAAATGTGTTTCCGGGCAAAAGTTTCGTTGGAAAACCTGATATTCGTGTTCAGCGACCGAAAAAACATATAGAAACTAAATACCAAAACTACATCTATACTTTCAGCCATTTGCCCTTTTTGGGCACCATTTGACTGGACAAAATGTGCAGTAGTTTTCTTCTGCTGATGTTTCTCTCTGCTTCCCATCACGTCCCGTTGCCTCTACTGATGTTTCTCTCTGTCTATTTATACACTCATCTTTGGGTCAAATTTTATAACGAAGTTTACGTTCATTTCAAGCAACATTCTCTCCGCACAGTCTCAGATATATTTTTGTACGCTTCACTTTCTTACCTACTTGTACTACCTTTCGTACAGACCTTACCCAGCAATCTGGCCAACGTGTGGTAGATTGCCTCTGTCTAGTCTTTTATTGATTTTCTCATGTTCATTGTTCCTTATTGTCGCTTTGGTTATCCTTTTCTATTCATTATACTAATCCAACGTAAAACTGTCAAATTGAACAGTGGTGTTCACAACAATTTCGATCCTTAGCTCTTCAATCCTAGCTCTCGTTTTTCTTTTCCATTCTTTTAAAACCATTGTGTGAGTGCTCTAAGAATCATTTAAATCAACAGTTCAATCAAAGAGACATAAAGATCTCGCCCTTGCTTTAAAGATTATTGCCATTACCAATATTTCTCAAATAGAGTTCATGAGAAAAAGGAACAACATAAAGAGTGAAAATGCCATGAATTTTGCTTCTCAATTCAAACCTCTGTACATCTGCATAAACTTGGTCATATTTGTTTTTATCTTATCAGCATTTTATCGTTTTGTGGTTCCATCGAGGAGGAGAGACAATCCGCGAATAGCATTCGCGCAGACAGTATCTGAAATGCAGATTCCCAGTCGAGATGGCGCGTTCCGCCATTCCAGGCATGGGAGTGAAGTGGTGAAGCGGAAAGAGGAAAGGATTTGGAAGCAGACCGCCGAAATTTACAACAGAACTTTGCAACGCACTGCCTGACATGTTTTCGTTTCAGTGTATAGATGCATCAGGTTTTGTTTGAGTGTTAAGGTCTTACTGGGTAGTAATTAAATTGTTAGAGCGCAGATTGAGTCTGTTTGGACGAATCATCGAACTTGTGCATTTGGAAAACATGTAATCATAATTGAAGCAAACATTATAATGACTAGTGATATATTATTGATTCTGGTTATTAACGTATATTGATATTTTAAATTAAGAGTAACCTAGCGACCTGCAGCAAAAAAAAAAAAGATATACATAGATGATAGATATTATTTATCCGGGTGGGTTTTTCCAACCTGATGGCAGATCACTACAATTTACATATTGCAATGAGGAATATTAATTCAGTGTTACTTTAAATTATTTTAAGGCAATAATAATAATAGTATGATAAAAATGTTAATTATAAGATAAATAATAACAATAATAGCATTAACTCTACATTTTATGACTGACCTACACAGTTATTTTAAAATATTAAATACACGACTTTTTCATTACACTGTACTTCACTTCACAATATTTGCATTTCACTTCTCTTTCTACTTCTATATTGCACTACACTTCACAACACGACACCACACTTCAATACAATACTACTTTAAATATAATTATTTATTTAATTAAGCAACGCACTTAATAGTAATTATCTCAATACTAATAATAACAACAACACTGATGAACAAAACCACGTAACATGGTTCTTAACACAATTTTAATACAAACAGTTTTCAAGATTACTGTAATAACATAGAATAGTATATACAGATAAATAATACAACATTTTTTACATACCAAGACTATCAAAACAGTTGCTTTTCCATGATAGGACACATGAATAGCAAATATTTAATGGGGCGTGTCCTCTTCCTAAGAGACTTGCTGTCGCATAACGTCAGCTATGTCGAATAGAGCAGTAGAGAATAGGTGGAATAACACAACTAAATATTTACATTTTCCGTCAAAATAGAAACTGCTTCATTGCATTTTTATCTAGTTCTTGAGTATCTTACACAGTCATAGACACATCGTTGGTCTCTGCATTGTTGTCTTTCCATTCCTACTCACATTGGTAATTTGGAATAGTCTATAGATATTGGCCAATAAACTTCAGTCTTTACCGTGGACTTTAGAGTCGTCCAATGATATCACAGTCTCTCTAATCACTGTCGGTCTACAACGAAAGAAAAAATCAGAAGCCAGAAAAAGTAATCTAAGGATGTCAGATGAAAGATGAAAGTTTGCTTTAACAAGAGACGAGCAAAAGTTTCTTAATGCAGATGGCAGAGCACACCATTATTGTAATGTGATTTCATTCCTTCTGAAAATTTCATTCTCATTCTTGGAAGTGGAAACGCTGTAGGTTTTGGAGTCTGTCTCGCGCGGTACTGTCAGGAACGCTTCATGTCTTGTTCATTTGGCAGAATAACACGGGACGATGGAAGGTCCCCATTATCGTTCCATACCTCTTGAAAATATGACTCGTGTAGAGTGTCATTACCTCTTTTGGAACATTTTCTCAGAATAAACTCAATTTTGGTCTCCAGGACAATTCCTGCTCAATTAAATACTTTATTATTTCATCGATATATAAATTAATATACAAAATGAAATAGACTGGCATAATACTGAAAGTAATGGTTTCTCAATGTTTAATCTCTCATATAGTCAATACGGTATTTCTCCCTTTCGTCAATGTAGCTCCGCATGTAAATATGAACTGTATCGTAGTGTCTTGTATTTTCCTTGACTTGATTCCATCAATAGATAGCTCTATCAGTCAATATTCTCACTCACGGACTACAAATTTTCAAAACCCTCAAGTTCCTTACAATTAAAATACCTCAAGTTCGTGGATGATATAGTAGTACTAGCGAACTCCCACCAAAAATTTCAATGAATGTTAGAATAACTAAACGAAGAAACCAAAAGATAGGACTCAAAATAAACCTAAAAAAGACTAAAATCATGACAAATTGCAAGGAACTACCAATAAGGGTGTTATCAAACCAGATAGAGTATGTTTCGTTTTATATATATCTGAGTCAATTGAAATCTTTTAATAACAGAATCAGCAGTGAAATTAGTGGACGTATTACTCTTGCACGGCAAAAGTCTCGGAGTTTATCTTTTGTCTTATTGGACAAAAATACGGTCTAAAATAGAAAAGAGATATATCAGAATCTCGCATTTTATCAACATTTGTCTATGGGAGTCAGACTTGGTCGCTAACAGAAACACGAAAACTGCAATTATCTAGTTGCTAGAGAAAAATGGAGAGGAAAATTCTTAACATCTCTCTTAAAGACCACTTTTTATGTATGGAAAGAAGAAGTACAACGAAAATAAAAGATGTAATAGAACAAGCCTTGACTCAAAAATGGAAATGGGGAGGTCACGTCATAAGACAACAGGATAACAGATGGGCCTATGCCACAACCGTATGGGAACCAAGAATCAAATGTCATAATCCAGGAAAACAACGTAAAAAATGGAAGGACAAATTAGGATGGGAGGAGGATGGGAGGCAGAAATTGGATGAGACTGGCTGCAAGCAGAGCGTCATGGAGGTTTCTTCAAACAAACTGAATCGTGGAAATGAAAAGTGAAACCAGTGAAGTGTTGTGGAAACAATAGCAATATTAAAATACAGATTGTATTAACAAACAAATTACATGACAATTGTTTATTTAGTAGTAATCAATACCAGCTTAATATGTGTGAATTTTATTCATTTGTATAGTTACCAAGAGACCCTAGCCCTTAAGGGATTGCAACGGGCTCATAATTATAATAATATGTACGGGTATTTGGCGTTATTGGGTCGGTAGTGTGACTTAGCCAGCCAGCCACGTCTGCGTCTGGGCCTCGTTAAATTCTCATGCTTGGGGGTAAGAGCGATATGAAGCGAACATGACGTATTGTCTTCACAGCCTGCTTGAGCTTTTCTTCGTCACAGCTACAGAAAATGGGACGATTTTAAAGGAAAGCTACAACTCTATTTTTGCCTCGACCGGGAAGCGAACCCGGGACCATAACACGGGAAGCTAGTACGCTGTCCATGAGCTATCCCAGAGGCTTAATAATAATAATAATAATAATAATAATAATAATAATAATAATAATAATAATAATAATAATAATAATAATAATAATAATAATAATAATAATAATAATAAATAAGACACAGGGCGCGCTGCATACATAGCATCCAGAGAGCTTGCTTTTTAATTGTGAATACCGGGTTTTAAATCCAGGTCATTGCCTGAGATGCAAATGGTCCTTGCGGGAGACAAGAAGGTTAAGAAGTTTTCATTTGGAACATTCCTCCTCGTTCCTCAGTTTTCCATTCTCTTTCAATTTCATCAACCTGTATTTTGTTCTTTCTTTTTCCATGAGTTTGTCATTTCTTGTCGGTGTTACGTAGCTCAATTAACGTAAAGCGCAATAAATTAAGAGAATTTCTAGACTGATTTAATCTTGACACAAATGCAATATTTATTCAATAAACTAGAGGAAATCATTGGGATTCTTGTAAGATTTAATTTCTTATTTTCCATAATATATTTCTCAGATAGTTCTCACCATGATACAACAATTTATTGGCAAATAATGTATCAACGAGACAGTAGATCAGCTATTTTTTTGCTGATTTGTTAATCATTTTAGACTGAAAACTCGTGAAACTTACCGATTGCTAAATTCAAACTTTCGAGCATCCCTTTTTCTGTTTTTTTTTATTTTTTACAATAGAAATGCTGACAATCTGTCAAAAATTGATACAAAAAGTAGAAAATTGATACGAAAAGTAATGCACAACAATTGAAAAATAGTTATAGAAACAAAAACACGAGAATAAATATATCAAAACAAAACAGATTTATTCAACTAGCAAAATCTCCAAACCCCACCTTTCATCTCTGTGTTCTTCATAGAAACCCCGCATTTGAACCCATCTGTTTGAAATTACCCTTCATGAATGAAACATCACGAAATAGTTCTCACGTTGGCGGCTGACGCAAAGGGAATTTCCTAGAATCTCTGTCGCTTTGCGGAAACGCAGGTATAGCCCGCCGGTGCTCCATGTCGTGGAATGGAAAGCAGTGAAGAGATAGAGCCGCGAGTACGTGGGAGTGTTTCAAACACTATCCTTTCCTGAGCACAGGCCGTGGAATTCCACGAAGGATGAAACATTGAACGAGTCCACCGCGGCCCACGCCATCGCCTGCCAGGAATCCAGGGGTGTACAAAAGGACTGCCGTGGGCCAAACACGGGCAACTTTCATTTTTTTTATTTATTTATTTTAGGTCGCTTTCCAACTTTGTGGTCATTAGCGACCCAGTTAATCAACAAAAATTAGATCATACGTAACATACTTTTACATAAACAAGAATATGATTTAAACATGTGAATAATATTAAACGTATTTTACCCGTACATCAACGAAAGTTTGAAACATATTTAACATACTTTTGCATGGACAAAGATTGGTTTTAACATATTAACAAAATTTGATATAAACAAATCAACACAACAAAACAAAACAAATCAATAATATTAAACATATTTTATCTTAATATCAAGGGAAAAAATTCATCTAAACATTTAAACATATTTGTTTTAGGCATTTTACAAAATATTTGGGTTAAACATATATTACCATTACATAAAAAATATTGATTTTGGCATATTTTGTCATTAGAAATTTATCCGGCCTGCGTTGCTTCTAAAAATATTTAATAAATTTACATACTGACATTATTATAGACAGCATATGTTTACGTGTTATAAACAACATTAGTGTTATCATTTTGACAAAGTTGGATTTTTTCGATCTCAAAATATCATTTGTAGTAAAATTGAAGTGTCTGACAGCGATTTCAAAATGTTCGTCGTTTCATAAGCCCACGTGGTTATCTATACGATATAAAATAATTATTTTAACAATGTCCGGGCTAATGACTGGCATTGGATAACCAGATTTCAAAGAGGTTTTTACTAAATGATAGTTTTTGGTGCGTATAAATAGACTATTTTTCAGATAATGTTTAAGTATGTAATTTGTTTTATGGAAATCTATATTTTTATTCTAGTTTTAATGAGTTTTATACATTTAAACTGCAAACCAGAAAAATTACTATCCACATGAGATATTGTTGAAAATGCCCTCTGGGGCGTGGTGGGGCGAGGAGAGACGAGGTGGGGAATGAGCAGGATGGAGTGGGATGGAGTGGGAGTGGGACGGAGTGGGACGGAGTGGGACGGAGTGGGACGGAGTGGGACGGAGTGGGACGGAGTGGGACGGAGTGGGACGGAGTGGGACGGAGTGGGACGGAGTGGGACGGAGTGGGACGGAGTGGGACGGAGTGGGACGGAGTGGGACGGAGTGGGATGATTTTAGATGGGATTCGGTGGGGCGAGATCAGGGTTGCCAGATGTGTTACGAGCTCTTTCCCTATCACTTCAAAGGAATTTCCGCAAATAACCTCTCCAAAGAAAAAAAATGCCCAACTTGAAAACGAAAAATATTCTCGAAAAATAATAAACGAAAAATATTCTAGATCAACGACATTATCTGTCCGTCACGATTCCATGGGCTATCTCATTAAATTCAAATATTTCAAATCAATCAATCGTCCTCTGAGCTTATGGAAGCCCGCCCTATACTATCTTCTTTTTATCATATTTTTCTTTCTTTATCTGTCATTTATTTTCTTATTTTTATACATAAAAATGAAAGAGAATAATGTCTATTGTTTCATTTTTATCAACAATAACTGAGAAAATTAGATTTGTATCTTGACTCTGGTGAAAATAATTTTCACTCCAAATCCCCTAACATTTATGCTCCCCATTCTTTCACCAAAACGCAAAAAATCATTTTGAGAACAAATTACCCCATCTGGCAAACATGGGCGGGATGGAACGGGGTGGGTGAGGTGGGGTGGGAGAAGATGCGTGTGATGTGAGGGATGCGGTGGGACCGGGCGGAGCTGCGTGAGGTGAAGCAGAGCAGAGCAGAGTGGAGCGGAGGGTCACGAGGCTATACACAAGATTCGAAGCATGGAGGGAATAACGATGAAAACCACATTTTCAATGTTCTGAGATATTTGGATTTTAAAGTTATGAACCCTTCACTGACGATATTTAATAAACTATACAAAATCATTGCTATGAGAAACAGTATTATCTTTGTTTTAACACAGTTTTAATTATGTTTCATAATTCATTGCAATAGAGAAATTATAACAACAAGCCTTTACTGAATGTGGTAGTGCACTGCATCATAATTTAGAATTCATAAAAATTGAACGTTCATTGTTATTCCCCTCATGACTTTTTTGTTTCCACTACATATAGAATTCATTCCAATTTCTTTCCAATAAATGATTGTGGTGATCTCTAGGCCACATTTGTTTACTTCCGCTAACTTAATATGTGAAAAGAGTAGGCACACAATTTTAGAGAGATCATTCACAATTTAGCCATGTCTCCGAGCACTTGAACTTATATGGGTAATTATTTTCATATACATTTTATTTAAAGAAAGAAGAATGGGAGAATGAAGAAAATTATCGGAATGAATTTTAATTATAATAATTTGCAAATCTTCAAATCTTCAAAATGCAAAGTCAACTTAATTAAATTACCTTAAGTGTATCTAATTTACAATGAATTCTACAACCTTTACATATTCTAATATTCTAAAGATCTTACGATTTTACAATATTTTGGTAGCTACATTATCCGTGTATATTAAACAAATTTGCATGGACTGTATTTGAGATTTTTTATAGCACAGGTCACAATCTATTTAATAAAGTGACTTTAAAATTAGGTTAGGGCGGAATTGATACTGAAATCGCTATTTGCCGTTTTCCGCGTAAAGCCTAAAAGTACTATTTAACATCAACGGCAGAACATCTAAACACACTGTATATTTCAAAACAGTTATAGAAAAGATAATGAAGGGAAATCTTCCAAAAGAGGTGAAAGCTCTTCAGTATCATTTTTTTATTTATTATAAACATTTTCAGGTTGTACAAAGTTCAGTTTTCACTCTACATTTGAATTGTTTGCTTCATATAAACTTAATGCTAATAACATCATTTTAAAAATCACATTTTTAAAAATGGAATTCTTTATCAGGAGACCTGAGGGGAGATACATTTTGAAAACCTTTGTAAGAAAGGTATAGAAGAGACATCTTTTTTAAATACGGGTATCAACGGTGGCATTTTTTCCTGACCGAAAGGGACGTATTCTGATGATTTGAGGTAAGATATAGTAAAACTGTGTGGAGAGATACGTGATAGAGTTTTCTATAGTTTCGAATTCGGCCAATATCAGTTAATGTATTTTATTCATTGTTGCATTTGCAAATATTAGAAATACAAATATGGCTTTTAATTTCCAACTTTTGGATACCCCTGAAATAGACAACTCTTCCTCCTGAGGAATTCACCTGATAACCGCACGCAATTCTTCTTCTGTGAAATAAAGGGCTCGTGAATGTCGAGTCGTTTCCAGGTATTCTTACGCTCTCTGCTTCTCCGAGCTTTAAATACAATTTCGAGAACTATCTTCGATACTTTCATGACATCACGATCTTTGAATACTTAACATGTGACCTTCCGATTTCTTACAGAATTCACAACGCTCAGTACGGTTCTACGTAGCCAGTCGATTTGTGCGTCAATGAGCGAAGGTTTTTTGTTGAGTGTTCGGTTTTTATTTTATTTTATTGAATTGGAATGGATTTGGGTAAAGTGTGCATTATTTTTTTTCCTGATTTATATCCTGATTGGGATTCTAACCATGGGTTTATTTTAAGCTTGAAAGAACTGTCGAAGTTAACAATGTAATGCGGATTTTCTGCAAGTAAATAGTACTTGTTGAACTTTATATAATCTGCAATAATATTGAACCTGAAATATATATTGCACTAAGACATTCTTCAATTAAATTAATTGAAAATGTGTGTATCCGTTAATTAAAAATGTTCTAATATCAATAATGATATAACATTTGTATTAAAATATTAGAAAATGGAACATGTTGTGATATTGTTATCAAAACGAACTTACGTGTGAACTGTTTAACTTGTGCACAAATTTTCCATATTTATGCACAATAACACAGTAGTAGTGTTTCAAATCAATTAATACATTCCAATATTTTTCTTTTTAAAATTCTTTGCATTTAATTATAATTTTGCTTTAATAAGTCCCTAAACTACAAATTTATTGGATCCAAAGTCATCAACAATAGAATACAATAGATCTTAGAAGCTTCAACAGACTCGTTTCGGTTTCTTGCGCATTATAATAATCTCAGTCCATTGCCCATTTCGTCTTCATGCTAGGCAAAGTTTACAAAACAACAATGACTACGTTATACAAGAATAAATAGGAAATTACATGCGTTTCTTAGTTTATTACAAATTATAGATTAATTTAATTTTATGGTTGTTCATTATTAATAATTTTGTGTAAAAATATAGGAAAACAACCTTCTAATGCTCAGCAACATAAATATTTACATTTGAGGGTATCTACTAATGATATAATCCGTGCATACCTTAGAAAGGTAATATTTGTACTGATAGAATACAAAATCTAAAAGATTTAAACTTTACAAGTCATCAGTTATTACGAGTAAGAAAGAAGAATTTTTTCTTCAGATAATATGTATGTTTAATGCAGAATCTTGTCAAGGAAATCAAACCATTTTAAATATCTCTAAAGGTTTTCTTGGTTGCTCACATGTACATTCCACGAGATGATCATATATTGTCATAGACAAATCAGTGGGAAAACGCACGTTCGTGTAGTCGGACTACACCTGATAGTAAACAACATCCAGACAGACAACTGCCTGATTTATTCTGGAAATAGAATGTGAAGTAGAAGATCTTTTCTGGAAAACATGTAGTACGTTTCGTGAACAATGTAATAACATCTACTAAAACGTGTGTGATATAAATTATCACAGTCTCAGTCGACTTTGTCTAGGGCTTCGAATAGAGATGTCAGCATGTTTGTGATGCGAAGATCCTCTGATGAAATTCAATATTTCACTGAATACATTTCATTTTGATTCTGTGGCAAAGCCGATACGCTCCATGATTATTTTCAAATTGAATATAAAAGAGGGAGTTTCTCCAAAGAGGTCTTGTCAAAAATATCCAAATTTCATGAAAGTCGTCAAATGGAGTGTAGCTACATCTTGTAGTATTATGTTGAAGTATATTTCCATTGAAGTAGCACTACTGTAGGAGAGAGTTTTACCGTCATTAAATTTAATCTTGATTAGTTATATTTAAAACATAATCAAAAAGTATATAGATATTTAAAGACACTCTCTACTTATCTATTTTATATGTTTAATTTGGAACAAAGTATGTTTTGCAGTCTCTATATTAAAATGGTTTTTCTATTTCACCACTTATACAGCACGATTTTAGAACAGAAAACTAACAAGTATTCTAGCTTTTGTTTTGTAAAATTATTCATTTGCGTGATTAGGAGTGAGTTCTGCGGATTCTGCCCGGCCCTTCCGATATTCACTGAAGTACTCGGGCGCACCGAGTTCCAAAGTAGCAGTCGGAAAGTTGCGGTAGACACTCAGGGTCATAGCGAGGATCAGCGTCCTGTCATATTACATTAATAACATTTTTCTGCAGATAAATACATAGGTAGTTATTTCAACTTCACATATGTAATTTTTATTACTTACTGACTAACTTATTGTAAACTTACATACTATACAATGAGAAGGTTGCCCACTATGGATCCTCTAATCTGGTTCTATGTTGGCGAATTTGATAGGAAGATATGGAAAAGGTATTTATTTTGAATTCTGGTTTTATGGGTTGGATTTTTTGCGAGTCTGAATTAGGTGAGTGCTGGGATACATTAATAACTGAGGAAAATAAATTCTTTCCGTATTCAATGTAAACTATTCAATTGCACCAGCGCATGTTATAAGAAAATTCTAAAAAAACAATATGTAAATTTATTCAAGTTGAATATAATATTTTTCTGATCCTAAAACGATTTTTGAGTGTAACCAAATAAATGAGCCACTGGCCTTTCATCGCTTAAATTTTGAGTCCGTAACTTCTATGTAACAAATTGCGGAGTTTTAACCTGCGCTTTAATATGTTTTACTACTCATATTGCATAATTCTCTCATTTGATGATGGCTGAAACTCGTTGCATAATGATACTCATTACGATACATCTTTAATTGTTTTACAGGTTTTTGACCAATTACAGAGAAGTTTTCAAAGCAAGTATTGACAATTAATCAATGAGAATTGTTCTAATAATTGTTTCGTTCGATTGTTTCATTAAAATTGCTTTTAAACCATTTTATACTTGTCAATTTTAATTTGTTTTGTTAGTAGTAATTTTTACGTGGAATATAATTTAAAATAAATTGGATCGTAATTTCACTTGGATTCTATTTGATTAGTACAGTGATAGTGGTAGGGAACATTTGACTGACAAGATCAGAACGCAAGTCATTTTGAATTATACGTTGTTGCCCTTAAAACCGGCCAATTCTTTAGGTGTCTAGCAAGTCAGAGGCTGAGTTGGCACATTCATAAATAAGAGAAAAGCGAAAATGGTGACCTCAGAATTATGGTCTCAACGTTAGTACTCTCTCGCTGGCAGACTTGGAAACCAAAGCCATCTGCGGCAGGTAGGGAACTGTCCGCTAGGTGGCCTTGGCTGAATCCTGCCTGTCAACTGCCACAAAACGATTCAATGTAAAAGTTTAACTTATAAAAGTTACTATAAGTCGTAGAAAAAGTATCATATGAAACACGTTGTGGGTATTAATACTCGCTCGTTCCCCGCTCGTATCGGAATATCACACTCGTGTATTAATACCCATCATTACAACATCGTTTCATAATGAACTATTGAGACACCAACATAATTCAGTTAAATTACAACTAAGTCGTTTTTAATGCAGAATTGCTTTGAATAAAATATCCTGCAATTTCATTCATACTCTGAGTACGTGTCCTCTATGTATTTATTTTCTTTGAAATCACTTTTTATTTTCTTTCGTTTTAATTAAAAGCTATATTTCTAATAAATCCAGGTGAGTAAATATATGATTTCATGTAAATTTTCTATCAATACCTTGAACTATAAATAATTGTTAAAAATATTAAATGGAAATAAATAAGAAAAGGTCGAAAGTTGGAAATCAAATGAAACTTGAAATAAAATCATATATTTTAGGAATTTTTCTCTTTACAGAAGATAAAACGTATGTTATATGAAGAAGGTAAGGAGAAAGTGCTTTGGTTGGCAGTTGAATGAAACCATTTTAGAGGAAATAAGATAATGTAGAACTGCCGGTGGAACTGCGAAATGTAAATGATAGCCACACCCAAATGCCTTTAGTATTATGCTTTACGATCGGTATTCACCAGAACGTCTGCGCGGCAGTCCGCGAGGACCAATCAGCGGATGGTTCCAAGTCTGTTCTGGCGCAGTTTATTGCTATAGTCGTTTGGAAGCTGAGCGGCGCGGGGCGGCCTAACCGTAAGTGATCATAAAAGCTAAACGCGCGACAGCCTACGTTACAGCGAGTCATGTCCCCAGGATAATGCTTTTGGCTGCAGCGCACAAGAGAGATTCTAGATTGTCATATAGCTTAACTGATAACATCGACAAGGCGTTGCCAGATTAAACCCACCTGCTGCGCAATTCATGTTTCATCTGCTTGTAATAAATAACATTAATTTATTGCTGTCTTCATATATTTTCTTATTAATCATGTCATTAAGTAATATACGATTCGTATAAAAGGGAAATATAATTTTCGGAATTTTTTTAAAAATTGTGTAACAAGAAAATACCGTCTATAACTATGACCTGTGGCACATCCAGAAAAATTTCAGGGGACAAAAAAGCACAGTATTTAAAATGTGAATTTCTTCTTGAAATACCGTCAGTTCAGAATTAATGGAAATACTTCTTTGTTATTTGATGCGATCAATATATGGTATTTTTTAATAAATTTAGTAAAAAATTGTGTGACATTGGAGACAGTTGGTTTTCTAACTGAAAAAAGTAATTTAATGATGTAACATCCGACAAAAAATGTATCAGTATTTCGGACTATCATTAATAACAACTGAACAATACTAAATATAGTTTATTGTTGAACAATATTACTTTGCATCCATGTATTCGCGCTCTCTTAAAAGACAGATAAAGACTTGAAAGTATTTTATGTCAAAATGTTGCCATAACTTGCCCGTCTCGGGTTGAATATTATTCCTCAATATTTATAGATTCAGTAATTTGTTTATCGCTTATGATTATTTTTCTTTCAAGTATTACGTGTGGAGTACTCGAGTATTACGTGTGATGATAATCTGCCACGGGACTTCTAAGAAGCAATTAATGGCTCACTGGAAAATGTAAGAAGTTACTTCAAGAGATTTTTCTTACGCTAAAATCTGTGTGTAATATAGCGTTCTAAAAAATAAAATAGTGTAAACTCATTCTGAGACAACTTTGTTATAATTTACATTACTTTATTTTATTATGTAAATTCATTTCTTGAATTATTAATTACATCTTATTTTCTATATGTAAATACATTTGTACTACATTTACTGTGTATGTTAGTCGAATCTGAAATTGTTTAGAAACAAAACCGTAACTTGTCTAATGTCAGAAAATTGTTTTATTGGAAAGATGTAACTCACTCTATTGATTCTCTCCGTAAATCAAGTAACGTCTGGATCTGCGACTTACCTGCAAAGAACGAAGAAAATACACATGTTAATAGAAGCAAACGAGAAGAGTAAATATAAGATCATTTAATCGTGTATCGCTACAATATACAATTTTCAACTCACATGATGATATAATATACGTTAGACATGCTCGTAATAAAATTTTAATTAAGATGTGTTAAACGCCTTTGTCATAGTGCATTTTGTGGAAAACTGTGAAATATAAAAAATACGGTAAATGTACACAATTGTGTTTACTTATAACACTAAATGAATAACATTTTTTAAAATATTAAATGTTTATATTATCAAATGTATTTGTAAAATTAGACCTTCCTCGTGCAATTTCATCCAAATCATTTCATTTTCGCTATCATAAATTTAATAAATTAAATTAGTCTTAATAATGGTCCTCCGCGAGTTTTTAAAAATAAAATAAAACGATTTATTTTTTTTACCCAATTCGAACGGGGAACCATATGATATTTAAAATTAGAATTAAGAGAGAAACATTATCATTTACTTTCTCGTGTATTACTTATTTACATTGTGAAGAGAGAATATTATGATGCTGCAACGTAAAGTGGCAATTTAGTCAGAAAAACGCGTATTTTGAGGCCTTGGTGTAGAAAAAGTGTATCAATCATGCAGTACCTAAATACAGTAAATTTCTTTCTCTATCACGTTGACTAGTCATTATGCTCATTTGGGGTTCCCTGCTCATGGAACTTGCAGCCACACGTTTTTTTTACTTCATCTATTTATGTTTGAATAGTTCAGACGTAAATCGTTAGATTCAGTTATCAATTTCTGAGAGTCAGTCAGTTGTAATTCTAATCAAACATTTTTATTCTTCCAGAAAATTGCTAGGACGTCAAATATATTAGTCATTTAAAATATTTAATGAATATATGAGAAACATTTATGTACGGTTAATCGCAGAAAACTAGGGTTATTTTCTATTCTTAACAGAAATCCTGCTATAGATTCTTTCTATCCATTTTCTATATTTTGATCCACAGCGTGGTTAAAATATCATAGCTCTTTTAAGATAAAAGTACTATTCATGGAATAGTATCGATGCTGTTTATTGTTACTGTATGCTACTTATTTTAATACTAACATTTGCAATTTTCTATCCTCCTACAACAAACACTCTTTGATTCGAAAGATTGCATAGATATAAATGTGGAACATACTAACTGTGTATTCTGGCCATTATAATCAAATTTCGATACATGCGTTGTCAACATAGAAACCTAAAATATTGATGTGATCTAACATTTGCTTTCACATATTCTATTCCTTCGTGTATATAAATGCCGCCACTTCGTATAAGTGAATACTGCAAACTGTGGCCAATGACGTCAAACAAGTATGTTGCGTGCTAGTAGGGAGTTCTCGTGACTGTCCGAATCGGGAAGCACAGCCTTCCAGCCCTTTCCCAACAGGAGACTTGGAGATAGGACAGCTCCGACCTATGCTCTTTAGAAGACGCTTGCCCTCGAGATAGTGGATTACATTGTATATTTTCGCCCAAAACTCTTTAGTAAATAGACTGGTGAAATATCTGTCTTTAATCGGATACAATCTTCTCTGCAAGGCAATTGTGTGTCTTTTCCCAACTGAATTCGTTTGCATTTCCTCCAATTACTTCTTAAATGCTATGAAATCATGCAATGCAGCAATTTGCGTTTGAAAACGAGTCTTCTACCGAGTTTCAATGTTTTGGAATATTTTAAGCTGATCTAAATGCATCGAAAGGGATAGTAGTAAACGGTAAAGGAAACTCTTGTACCTCGCGGCAGCATTAGTTCTAGAAGAATTAGCGCAAGGAATAATGAAATTTGACCGTGAGGTGTTAGAAAACCTGTAACTTTTATTTACAACATATTTACGTGCATCTCCATTTATTTTTAAAGGCGTTATTTAGAGGAATACATTACGTGATGTCCATGTTTGTCTATTGTTAGCAAGTTTAGTTTTGTATGAAATTTAAAAATAAATATTACGGCAGCATTGTATGCATTGTAATTGTTAAATTTTTTACGTATTAGTATTTATTAACGAAATCAGTAGTGTCCTTATTCATTGACACAGAATTACGTCAAGTTTTCATTGTACCTTCGGCCACTTCATTACTTTATATATTCATAAATTAAGAACAATGAAAAAGATTTAGGTTTATAATATAAGTTCATTGTGTTTCTGGATATCTCTTTCTTGTAAATAATGAATTGATTATCAATAATTCAACATGTAGACCTATCCAAGGAAATGAAAACTTGGAACTCGTAATAGTATCGTCTCATCGTGTCAATTTGATATATGCGATGATATAGACATCCTTTCCTTCTGATCATTTTATAATAAAAATGTATTTGCAACTTCATTGCTGCAATATGTTGTGTGTTAATTACCTATCAATTTGTAGCTGAGTTTATCGAATGCTGCGAATTCTGCTTTTGAATAGACGTGTTTGTTCAGACATTTTCGGCACATGGCCGAGATATGGAAATTACAGGATAAATAGGCTCCATTATTGTCATCCGTCCACCAAAGTGGTTCATTTCCTTGCAGAGCATTCTATTTTTCGTTCGATGTTAATTTCCGGTCCCACAGAAACTAAAACTACATTGTTAGTAGATAGAGATGATTCACTACAAAGTGACCACAGGTTTTTAGTCAATATCTTAGCTCTGCTGAACAAAAGAAAAAAATTGTGGTTTTTTAATGTAGTAATGTAAAATATTTTTAAGTACATATTTTTAATAAATATTTATTTTTATGTGTCCATTTCACCATAAAATCTTTACGATCCAACATATATTTAAGTTAAAAGTTAACTGTAATTTCTTGCTAAAGTATAGATAGGATATTTCTATGAGTATAAATTTCTTAGAGAATAATACATATCAGTATGAAAACCAGGGCCTGAATTAATATCAAAATTATCTACAACAATAATTTTCAATGCGTATAGAAATTGAAAGAAAACTCTGTAGCGACCACTCGTGGGAGAGATGTCTTTGGTTTCTTTAGATATCCAGGAATTCCAAAAGTTAAAAAAAAACAATGAAAGTTTGGATTTTCAGAGGACAACGAATAATTTTATTGTGTTATTCCACCTACTGTCATATTGCACGTACCGTCTGAATTCTCATCCTCATTGCTTGCATTACGATTACTCAGCTGACGTCATGCGACAGCAAGTCTCCGAAGACGAGGTCGTTCGCCATTCAAGTTTTGTTATTCACGTATTGTGAAGCAAAACATTGTTCTAATTATATTCTTCATATACAAAGATAAGGTGCATTGTACATACAAACTGAATATATAGAAGAGAAGTACCGTGCGTAATGTTTTTGTGGAAATATTTAATTCATTTAAATGTTATAAGTGTATTTTATTTATTGTTCTTAAGCAGTGTGCGGGCTACGTTTTGGAAAAAACATTTTGTGTGTATTCGTTTAGCAGCATTTGTGGTACTGCAGGCCAATATTACCTACATGTTTTATCTTATAATAAGATGTTTGGAAAGTTACAAATGGAATAGATTCAGTATGGTTTGTATCCTTGGTGATCGTGGTGAACTTGCGTTCTCATCAGTACATTGAAAGCATTTTGAAGTATTTTTGAAACAAGTTGAATTGTATCATATTAACATATATTACTAATAATAGATTGGATTCCTCGAACAGTTTTAGTCAAGTTAAAATATTTTTCACATAATTTAGTTAAACATTTTGTTCTATTATTATAGTACGGTATTCGGAGAACGGGTTTCAACGGAAATTAAAATTGTTCAATTAAAATTATGTGGACTCAACTGGGAACATAGGACCGAATATTGTGTTACTGAAATAGCGTATACGAAATGAGTTTCAAAATGATACTGGTTTTGTCAAACATCAACAGTGCATTACGGCATGACGTTACATCAATCGATAATTTGCTAACAAAAGAGTTTTATATTTTTTAATCAATTTTATTCATATATTCATATATATATATATATATATATATATATATATATATATATATATATATATTTCATATTACGTTGTTTTTGTAATGAAAATGTGTTTGAAACAACAATTTCATGTTTTAAAGTCTATATTTTGTAGTTCATTTAGCAATACGCCCACTCATTTGTTGGTACTATAGTAATAGGTAGCCCAGACATTGCAATAACACGCCTGTACGATTTTCGACGTCAAGAGCCTTATCTGTATCCGGAAAAGGCTACCGGATTGAAAGTTCAGAACAGACATAAACCACAGTCCCAGGCAGACGTATCTGCAATCCCGATAGTGCTTCTAGTTGTCGTAACTCTTCCAGCTTGGCACTGATGTCGGCGCATAAATATTACTTTGCGAGAAAACCCGCCCCTAGGTCGTTGAGAATACTGGAAACTCTGCGGCAAACTTGACTAGGAGGACGTGAACGAAGGAGGAAATATATAGTGTGTGTTCTGCTGCTGAGGACGTTATTTGGAATATTTGTTCTGAAAGATTAATATGAACATGTGTCCCAGGAGGAAAGGCCATTATCTTGGGAGGGCACAGCATCACTATAAGCGAAAATGTCAATATGAACATTATTCTCAACTTTTATTTTTACTTTCTCAAATACGTACGTATATAGGGAGTAATATACGCAGTAGAGAGAAGGTTATGTAATGCTGCGCATTAAACAAAACAAAAAAAACACAACAAAAACGAATTTTCGGCAGTCAAAAATTCTTCAGGAGCTGATAGTGAAAAATTGGATAAATCCGGTTGCTAAATTAACAAAAAAATCCTCTAACACGTTTTGTTGCCAGAATCCCTGTTTTGTGGGTCCTTGATACCGAAAACTCAATTCACGCTAAAAGTCCATCCGTCCGTCCATCGGTCCGTGTGCAAACACCACTAGCACCTAAATCATGCGTAGGATTTTTTCCAGATTAAAGAAAACCCTGTCCATCTGGCTCTAGTTGAAGCTTTGAGATTTTGAAAAACATTTTTCAAAATTTGGGGGTACTTTACATGAAGCCCCTGAGACATTTTAACCATTTTCTCGAAAACGGCTTCAAATTTTTTCTTTAAATCTCTTGTAAGAATAGAGTAAAATACACTTAAAAGGATGGGATAGGTCATAGTTTCAGGGTTAACTCTGAATTTTTGAAACTTTCAATCGTTTGAATTATTTCCGGCCTCTTCCTACAACTACAAAATTAAAGATAGAAATCTTTCCAGCATGAGAAATTTGTTGTTCATAATCATTTCTTTCAATAAGATCATGTACATTTTTTTGAAACTTTTAGTAGTTTTCGACCTATATTGCATGCAATATGTGCAGTATTAAAAAATATCAAAAACAAGATTTTCTCGAACACGGCTCAAATTTTTTCTTTAAACCTATTGTAGGGGTAGTGCGAAATGCATTCCATAAGATCACTTAGTCGCCATATTGCACTACTTTTCTTTTTCAAAAATTTAGTGACGAGATCTGGCGACGTCTAACATGTCAGCCTCCCAAGATTTCCCTTCCAAGTATCTCTTTTCAGTGGGGCACCGACTCAACCATGACAAGAACTAATATCCCGACTGGTCTCCTGGCATGTGTAATAAATAGGTCTTGTAAATATAATCGTGTGTGTGTGTAAGAGGAGAGAACAGACCAAGGATGTTGAATGAAACATCTCAGGTGGTCCGTGGCCTGTTTGTTTGGGTATTTGACTGAAATTTTCCGAATAAACCATGCACGCTACTGATTAGATCAGCCGGCCACTAGAATTCTCCTTCAGAAAGTGGCTGAATTCAACATAGCTACGTATGTAGCTAGTTCCAGAATTCCGCCACCATCGAAACTCAAACCCTAGAACCTGCCAGTCAAAGTCACTGAAGGCTGCGGCAATTCTTCAGCTCACTCGGCCGTTTTGAGAATGGGACAGTAAGAGTGACTGTAAGAGAATGGGTGGTGGTAGAACGTCTCGAACAAAAGACGGTAATTGTGAGGCCGAGTAAGACGAAGCTCCGTTGAGAGATAAAGAGAGTAGTCATATGGAAGGTGGTAGTTGCATTAGCCGCATCAGAATTTAATGAGAACTAAAATGTGATTGCTCGTGACATAGACCAAGAAAGTTGTCAGTAAACGCGAGGCTGTAGTTCAGGGTTTAAAAATTCTTTATTGAGGACAGAACTGTGCGGAATGAATAGTGAGAAAAGTCGGGTACGTGACGGCTGAAGGAGGTAGATGGTGAGTTGGATGAGCGTATCGAGAGAGAGTGTTGGGATAATTGAATTGGGAAGAGTTTGTAATGGGAGAGAACGTGTATGTGCTAGGACAGAAAGGGATCTGGATCGGGATTTGAAGGGATTGGGAGGTCTCAATATGCAGAGAACGAGTTGAGAGGATCAGGATGGCTCGATAACGAGATAGAATGCGTCGGGTACAACTCAGTGCCAGCTTTTCATTAACTATCGGGATCGAATCGGTCTGAATTCAGGTAGAAGCGACTCGTCAGTAGGGCTGCGATATGGATGTCAATGTTTTAAAAATATCGAAGATTTTATATAAATATCGATGCTTTTACGTTTTCGTTGGTTTTTTTATGAATAAAAAAGTCAAAAAATAAGATTTTGAGAAAGTTAAACTATTTTTTAAAAAAAGCGAACGCTATTTGTAACAAACTCGTTGAGTAGACTATCTCTCGCCTCAGAGATGACCCCCATGGCATTTCCTACGCCGTTCCTTGTATGTTGTAGAAGCAGAGGCAGCCAAATGTGGAAAGATATGTGTTTTTTTAGCGTTGTGTTATGAACATAGATGTTTAAGTTTTGAACATCGATGTTTCGTTGTCGATGTCGCTTTCATAGAGCTGTTCAGAAGTAAGTCAATAGTCCCCGTAGCCAGCAGCAGCCAGGTGGCTAGTAGTTAGCAAGAGATAATTAGTTTTGCGGGTTCGGGGGTGTAACGGTTAGCGTATCGAACTGGTATACCCAAGTTCGCGGGTTCAAACCCGATCGAAGTCGTGGACTGTTAAGGGAGAAAAAAATCCTTCGTAGGCCTTTCTTCGGAGGGAAAGTAAATACGCCTGTACCATGTTGTAGATTTACTGCATCTAAAAGATCCTCAAACCCAAACTGAAGACCCTGAGCCCCTGTATCATCGCCCGAGCGATACCTCCTTTCTCTTCCAGACGGTGAAAGGAGCGTGCGCAATTAGCGTTGTCCAGAAGAACAGACCTCATGACCTGAGCCTCACCACGGAAAGTAAGGCATCATTGAATTGAATTGGGTAGTGGGTTGGGCAAGCGCCGGTACGAAGGCGTGAACAGTGCGGGAGGCGGAGCGAGCAGCTGGCGCTGGCGGAGGCGCGGCGGAGGGAGAGCGGGAGTTGCGGCAGCGGAGGCGTGGGTGTGCGGGCCAGCGCACAAATATTGACCCCGAGCTCGTATCGACGCGCGGCGGGGGCGGCGAGGGCGGCCGAGGCAACGGAGCGGCGCACAGTGCCAAATTTACTGCAACCTCTTGGAGAAAAAAAAGTGAAGGATTGTTTTGTATTTCCGGGTGCGCGAATCGATATTGTTGTTAATACTTTAAGTGTAGTGCGTGTTATATTGCTGGAAGTGGCTCTGTTTCTTTCACGTCGAATTGTGAGATTGGGTACCGACCTATACGCCTCCGTTGGCGGAAGTTCTTGGTCAAATGGGGTTTTCCTCAACTAGGAATCTCGCCCCGGTGGACATACTTACGGAGCTTACCAGTGGGGTGAGCTTAGTCCGTGAACCTTTCGGAGAAAAAAATCTAGTGACTGATTATTTTGTTTCCGGATGCGTGGATCACTATTGTTTATCCCGTAAGTGAAATGCATGTTATATTGATGGATGTGGATCTGTTTCGTTTCCGCCAAAATGTCTGTTTTGCACTGACCTACACGCCGCCGTTGGCTGAAATTCCTGGTCAAGTGTTATTTTCCCCTGAACTAGGAATATCGCACCAGTGGGATCATTTTGGGGGCTCACTATAGGGAGAGCTGAGTCCGTCAGGTCACGTCTCATTTACGGACATGTATAGTAGAGTAGTGCATGTAAATGTGAGTGTGTGTGAGTGTATGTGTGTGTGTGTGAGTGGGTGATTGCGCGCGGTCCGTGGCCCGTTTGTTAGGGTGCTGCTCTGGCATTCGCTTCATATTGCTCGGAGAAACCATGGAACCACAGATTAAAGCATCCACCATCTAGAATTGTCTCCCATTCTCTCCCTGTCTATGACAAAAATTGACACTGGAGCTTATGGAAAGATTTGGATCAGAACATAAGAGGAAAAAGAGCTTATATCCTTTTCAAAATATAAGGCTAACTAGGAGCTGCATTACTTTATTTCATGGAGCAGTAATTTCTACATACTCATTTACGCTCTCTGGTCTCTTGTCTTCTCCAGTATCACCATTGACATTCACCTTTCTCTGCGTGACTCAACTTCTTTGCCGAGCTGTGCTACCTCAGGAATATCGCTCCAACCAAAATATATTATTTGCAAACGTATCGACTTGAAAAAGTCGACCTTTTAAAATTTAACAGAAATATCAGCGTACGCAAAGTTTTATTTTCTTTAAAACTGCAATTCCAAGTGAATCTAATATTTTAGAGATGTAAATGGAACTCCTAAAGTGATAATGGAGTTATCCTTAAACATTTCGCCACTTATTCACTCATTTTGACTTTACGTGAAAAACAATTATTTGCGTCGTTTGCAACAACAAAAGCACTAAAATATACTATAAAAAGAACATAAAAATACCTTTTTAATTTCACAACAATCGCTACGTAACGTATGAAATGGCTTAATAGACAAGTAACAAATGTCAATCGAAAGAAAAGTATGTTTGCCCTCGAAGCCCGGGGAGTGTTGGCACTGTGCGTCCAGCCTGGCGTGGGCGGAGGCAGGAAACGGGTAACACGGGTCGCGCTAGCAGAGCGAGGAAGCTGAAGAGAGGAAGCGACGCAGACGAGTGGAAGAGTGGAAATTTATTGTGTGAAAGATCAATGGAAAAAAGAGCAAATAAATTTTGTTTGTATTTTTCAGTCATTTGATGAGCAGAGGATACGCGTGGCGCTGAATTGAAACAAAATGTAGATTGATCTGAAAGTATAATACTGTTTTTTATTTATTTGTGAATTCTAGCGTGCAAAATGAATTATGCATACCAAACAACTGCAAGTGGTGTTTACGTAAAATATTGTTTTATTTTTAATCAGAGAATAAAGTAAATTAATCAGCGAGTGTAAGAATAATGATCTTTAAGTAAATGATGATAGTATATGCTTTTATTTTATATTCTGCATTGTTTTATATGAAAGTAATGTATATGATGCATCAATGCTCATTCAGTATGAATCTTGATTACGAAAACTTGCTCCCAGTTATACAATTGATTTGTTTGTGCTTTGTGACAAAAATTTCACAAAAAACGTCCGGCATATTATTGATATCCATTTTTCTTATTCTAACATGTTACCTTGATATCGGTTTCAGTTTATCATTGAAAAGTATATTCCATCGTTACTGGAAGTAACATATACTGATTTTTGTCTCTTAACTCGAATAAAAATATGATGAATTAGAAAATGTTTATAATACGCGTTCGATACGTAGACGAAAGTTTTGCTATTGACATTTCAAGTGATTCCTTGTTGATTAATATCCATCTAAAACACAAAAATATTTCTCAAAATGAATGTTCCCAAGACTTATAAAGAGAACATAATCATACCGTAGAATATTATAATAATAACAAAATTCATTTCAAATAGTGTATTTACTTTTGAAGAGACTTAGATCTTAAGGCCTCTCATTTCTACTCACTTAAGATGATGTTCATATTATAGTATTGAGATATTATTATTATAAATGATGTTCATAATATAGTATTGAGATAATATATTAGCGTACCTGTGCGAGAATTCTCCCTAATAAATCCCACCCAATTCCCTATACTCCATTTCATTATTAAAGGGGAAGTTGTTAACTAAACGCGTTATTTGTATTAAAATGTATAAAAATGTCTACTAGCCCATTATATCTTTTCTTAAAGGCTTTCTTATGCTCCGTCACTTGCTCTGTATGTATTCTTATTGTACTAATTGAACGTATTTTAACATAACAATATACGTTCTTGTCAATAAAAACTATCCTTATTTAACTTTATTACCGAACAGAGCAGTACACTCTTGCAATTCAATTGCATTGCATGTCAAGTAATTAGTTTAATTTCACATAGAGTATCAGATTCTCCACGTCTCTGAACTAGTGGGGTAGTATCGAGAAACGCCTAACCAGCAAAAAATGTAATAGAATGTTCAAAAAGATCTTATCCTGGAGATACGATGTGAGGAACGTTTTATTGAGGTTGTCGGCCTCAAAGTTCCTACTTGTAAAGTCCTAGAACGTTTTGTTTAGGTATTACTTAACTGCCTAGATTTTAACAAGGCTGTCCGAGTGTTGTGAGTTGCATTTGACATGACTTTTTAGATCCTTTTTTTTTTCACTAACACTTCATATTTTTAAATGTTAAGTGGAATTCGTCACAACACCATTAAATTATCTTTCTTTAGAAACTTCGTTTATTAAGATATAATATAGGAGAGGATATCAAACTGTTAAATTTAGAACTGAGTACAAAGAACGGACCTAACGTCACATACGCCTTAACGATTCAATAAAAAAAGAGAAAACTCTTATCAGTCTACTAATGATCGAAATATCCGTTAGGTCATTTGCCTTTCGTACCATTGCTTCATCTCAAGGCGCTTTGAACTAAGCAGAGGGTAGATTCCCTCGTTCAAATGTACAAGAAAAGGAAGAAAATCATGTATTATACTAGCCAGTTTTTACATCAATTTACCTCACGTGTTGAAAATCTTGCATATTGAAATGATTCACAATTTAGTTGTAAATATTTTGTTGAGATATTGAAGTGTTGGAAAAATTGTTTTAGAATTGTTAGGAGAGTTCTTCTTATAATTAAAAATTAATTAGTATTTCGAGAATAATATAAAATGGACTGAGTAATCGTGTAGATTACATTTGGCATAATTTTTAAACATAAATATGGAAACCACAAATCATTAAATTATTACGTTTGTCCACTATTAACATGCATGTATGAAGTTTTAATCAAATTATTCATTAGATGTGGATTTATATGTAAAAATTTGTATCTTCCTGTTTCTCCACAACTATAAAACAAATTCTCTGGAAGCGAACTCCATGCACTATAAACTTATTTTTTATTTTTTTACATTGAAAATTAATGATATTTTAATTATATTAATATCTGTTCAATTTATATCAATTTCGTGCTAAATGTAGAGCGTTTGGTTCATCGAGCGTCAAAATTCGTCCATTCGTTTGAAAGCAACAAGAGCAAGTATAAACTCCAGAGTGAAAAACATCACCCACGTTTCTTTCGGCCAGGCGGTTAGAAAGTTCGCGGTAAGCATGAATTTATGTTCGCGGACACTACAATTCTGAGTTCCGAGAAAAAAAGCTTTGCGAGCACGGAACAAAGTAGTCACGCCGACAAATGTAACCAAGATTCTCCATAGATTCGCATGCCACTTTTGGAGGAACGAAGAGTAAATGGCGCCCGTTGTAAACAGGGGTGCGCGTTTCTTTCTCTTCCGTCACTCAGCCCCCGCAAACTCGTTAAGTTCTTCTTTAGAGAAGAAATTCCGCTCACACGTTTTCTTCTTTTTCTAATCGAACATTTTTCACTCTGCAAATGGCACTGCCCATATACAGACTCTTTAACATTCCGCGAGTTGAAAATAGTTTCAATTGCTCAAAATAAAATAGTGTTCTTATTTCATTGAGTACTTATGTAATACTATAAATAAACTTGTATTATATAAGTATTATTATTAGTTTATTAAAAGCAATGTGGTAATGGGAGACTCAGAAGTAGCTCATTCTTTTCTTTCATGTGTGAGATATCGTAATGACTGTGTAAACGTAACTACCCAAATTTAAATATTTTTCAGTTTGTCTAAGAAGTGTCATTTTATTCTAACAATTTGACATTTCCATGGATTCTTTCATCATTATCATTATGCTACGCAATTTTCTCTCCTTTAATTTGTCTTCTTTGTAAATCTGGCTTTGTCGTATATGAAATTTAGCATCTGACATTTCTATTTCACGTTTTCAATTAATTTTCTGATATCACTTACGTAATTTTTGAATCTGGAAACTTTCGTCAAATTCTTTGAAAACTTTTTAAAAATGGGATCTTCCAGAGGTTTGCTCCAATTTTGATTTGTATTTGCTAAGCACAAAGAATATTTTTTTATTCACTTAATGTTTGTGTGGATAAGCAAATCTAGTTACCCACATATGTTCTTCAATGTATATTAAGTTTTATACGAGCGCATGTAATTTATAGTTCGGAAAACGAGAATAATAGTACATAATGAAAACTGGAAGGAATTTGACGGCTTAAAGAGATATTTTAAGTAAAATATTACGGGCGTTTGAAAATCATTTCATGATTCTAAATATGTATTTATTCTATTATTGTGAGAAATGTCATGCAACTATTTCATTGGTTCTACTTTTGGGGTAAAGTAGTTTTTAAAAGCGAAACGTTTCTCAGCAATTTTTTCAAAGGGTTTGACCTTTTAACTTAAGAACGCCGTGCTTTGTAAAGTTTCCACGCCCAAATGGAAAATTTCCATACTCGTTATCTCATTCTGTTGTACGTAACATATTTTTGAACTTCATCATAAATACAATCCAGATAATATTCTAAAATGATCTGCTATAAAACATGAAGAGCACGAACAATGATAATAAACTTGTTTGCCGGCAAGAATTGTGTTCTGTGATACTATATACATTTATTTGAAAAAAATATATGATCTATTGATGACATTAAATTATTTTAAAATTACAGTATCACAAAATTACAATATAGCTGTCACACTCTGAAAACACCGTGTATTAAAATGAGGACAAATTCGAAGATGATGAAATCTGAAACGCCAAATATATCATCTCAAGAGACTTATTTGATATTTCTCGTTGTAAAACTTCATACAACACGCAGTGAGCATTGCGAATAAGCCTGCATGCGAGTAACACATCGTGACGCGTTTGTGTCCCTGTAACTCCTCCTAATATTTAAGAAATTGTTGGAATCTTTTCAATAAGTAGGCCTCTACTCTGTTATTTCGAGAGCTGAACTTAAGAAATATTATTTTAAGGAATATAATGCAATTTTTAGTTCTTAATTTTTAATTTTAATTGAATTGAATTGTTATTGAATGTCACTGTTGACGATTCATTCACGAAACAAACCAAAAAAATAATTGTGATAATGTTTATGAAACATTTGTGTGTGAAGATGGAGAACAGAATCTCTGAAACGTTGCACTAATTTCACGTGTGTAATGAAAGACAGAAAAGTAAATAAATATTTAAACTTTGTGTTTGAAAAATATCTCAATTTTTATTTGACTCTATAAAAATACGGATCAGTAAATCTCAAATTATATTAAAGACTAATGAAGAGATTTGGAAGGTTGATAGTTTGCTCGTAGAACTCGTGTTTTACTGGAACGCTGGCGTTCCCTCTCTGAACGAGGTGATGTATTAAATCGAGGTGTATTAAATCAAACACTTCTTTTTCAAATTAGCAACAGGAGCACAAGTAAAACTCTATGTGTGAGTAAGACGTTGGCGAGGCTGGTAGTTCGCTCGTAGGAGGTGTGGGCGGTGCCCGAGCGCCGTCGTTCCGAAGCACCCTGTGCGCTGGCGAGGCGCGGCGAGAGGTTGATCGAGGTGCTAATCAGGGCCCGGACGGGGCGCGGGCCGTATCCGTCAGCTTGCATTTGGGCCGCCCGCGGAAGCGTCGGCGGAGCGCGCCTGGCAACGGAGGGGAGCACAGTGGTTGAATGCGGTGCTAATAAGGCCCTGGAAAGCAGGCCTTGTTAAAATCGATCTAAGCCCCACCTAAAACGCTAAAGGTTTTGATTTAGGAGGAAATTTACGCTTTCTACTCAACCAAAATTTGTTATTTTTGCTGTAAGTGAAAGCTGCAAATGTGTTATCGCTTTTTTGTTATTATTCAGTTTTTATAGCATAAACACTTGTCTTTAATATCTTATTAAAATTAAAAGCAAGGTTATTTGTTCATTACGTCATTTCTAAGACCAATTTGCATTTAGTTGGTCTTGATCGTTTCGTGGTGCGAGTTGCAATCTACCTGCCAAAAGCAGTCCGCCTTCCGTAGCGTGAGCAAGCGTTTGTAATAATTAGCGAAAACCGACGTTTTTGTTTTCATTTTCACTTCTGCAAATTTACAATCAGTTCGTTTGATAATATTTATCAATGGCATCAAAAATCGCATAAATGTGTAATTACAATTACCCTTTTTTAATTTTTGGTAAGTCGAAAATGTCTTCTGTTTATATGTTGACTATTGTCCAGGGAATTAATTGGTAACTGAATAATGCGTGCGAAGGGGATGCAGCATTTTTTTAATTCGCAGATATATAGAAAATGCGTTTGTTACTGTTGGAATATAAACGCAATGTCCGGCAATCATCTGATACATGTGTCCTTTTATGAAAAAATTTCCAGTGATTTTAATTCCACGTGATGCATTACGTGTTTAAGTTAAAGTGGATAGGAGGATTTCATGCTATGGTCCACCACAAACATACGAGTAAATATACCGATCTTGGTGAGTATAAAATATTTCAATTACATTTTCAGAAACATATTTCCTGTTTTCGCACTGAATAAGGATTATATTGTTTCAGAATTTGTAGAGATATCTTATTTCATTAGGCTTGGAGAATAAGTATAGAGCAACAGGAAACAATATCTTTAGAGTTTTCGGCTTTCCGTATAATGCATATGTAATACTTTTCTGTGGCACGTTTTCTACTATTCCTTTTGTGCAATGTATTCGCTCGAGTTAAGGTAGTTCAAATTGAATAAAAAATTATAGGTCATTGGAACATTTTCAAAGTTGATATACTATTATAAATATATTCACACCTCTCACACTTTCTCGATTATTTTGAGAATGTTATGTTACCTTACTTACTCTTTCCACACTAATTTTGTGAATGTATTACTTGGTTCGCTGACCGCGTATGAGATCTGTTTCAACACCATAATTTCAATTGTTTTTAAGTTACAGAAGAAGGCGATATCGTGGCCCATTTGATCCACCGTTGTGGTAGAATCCGGGGTTGGGAGGGAGTAGCACGAAATTGCCATGGAATAGATGGTACTCCTCTTTTTCCTCAACGGTCGCTGACCGCGTATGGCATTAATTAGCATCATATCATTTGTGTTTAACTTAACCCTCGTATCATATCTAGAGTCTTGCTGAACCCCACCGTTATTAATTTGTTAATATTTTTTTCAATATTTGCAGGATAATTTCAAACTTTTAGATATGACTTCGTGCACATATTAAGGAGGTACCAAACCATTTTCACATGTTTTCAAAATTTTGTGGGAGAGTTATTAAGTTTTTCCTAACATGAGTCCAGATTGATCTAAGGTATAGTTTCGTTATTTTCCTATTATGATTTGAAACATCTTCCCCTGAACTTGACAAGATGATAAAAAATGTCTGTTACCTTCAATTTTACAAATAATCTCGAAATAACTTCCACAAGCTCCTATAAATATTTCTGAAACATTATGTGCCAGCAACGCAGACTACGTATGGTGGAGATTATTCTTTATACGAAATATATAATATGAATAAATCATATTTATTATGTTATTGAAAATAACTTACAAAAAGTAACATTATTTGAAATGAATTATTTACACTTAGTATATTGCTATACACATTCATGTTCTCCACTTCCAGGTGTTAGTAGAGCTCGAGGTTCAAAAAAATCCAGGTATAGTAGTACCAGAAGCGGTAGCTCAGTGCATCAACTGATTTCATTGCAGCGCCTCTGACCGGGAGGTCTGAATTCGAGTCCTGACGGCGGCAAGAGTTTTGACACTAGCTTTTCTGATAGGTCGAATTCAGTCGCTGTCTAGAGGAGAATTCTCGCAACAGGCTGCTCTGATCGGTAGTTTTCCGTGGTTTCTCCGATCAACACCAGGCGAATGCCGGAGCAGTACCCTAACCAATGGACCGCATGCGATCTTTCCTTCCTCTTCCTTGACCTATCCTCTCCCCTTACACACACTTATACTAACATGCACTACATTACCACATATTCCGGGAGACCGGTCAGGAACTTAGAGCTTATCCCGACTGGGGCGGTGCCCCGCTGGTGGGAAAGTCCTGGTTAGGGGGAAACCCCACAAGCCGACGGTAGGTCGGCGCCGGATCTCGCCATCCAGCGGGGGAAGATCACCGCCATCTTCCGAGGAAAAACATGCGCTATACTTATGGGACTAATGACATAAGCTGTTGACTCGCCCGGAATCACTAACCAACCAACCCAGGTATAATACTTGATACAAAGAAGCAGATATGATAAGGGGTTTAGAGAAGAAAGTGAATGCGATTCCCGGTGCATTTGACCCACTGTGGGGGCGGGGCCGGGGTTGCGTGTGGGGATGGGGGTGGCAGAGGCGGGCGCCTCCGCCGCTAATCCGCCGGCTCTCCCGCTCGCCTCTCCATCACGTAATCCTCAGCGGCGATGGGGCGGCGCAGTTGAAGCAGGACCACGTGAATCTGCCTCTGGGCGTTGGACGTTCCGCATCAACTCTTCAAGAGATGGCATTTTAAATAGAATTTTTAGAGAACGTTCCTTTTTTCACTATACCACTCTCGTGAATTATTATTATTATTTTTCTTATTGTTATTGTTATTATTATTGTTGTTATTATTAACGGGCCGTGGCAGCGTAGTGGTTAGGACAGACGTCTGCTAACCTTATCAATGTAGGTTTTTTTTTATGTGGATGTGTCCTATTCAGGGCAATCCCGAGGTTCACTCAGCCTCCTTTCAAACTGAATACCAATATTTAAGGGCTTTATTAACAGTAAATATTGTAAAAAATACGCACATGAAGCATGGCGCTTCACCCACTTCAAGAAATCATGTTATAAGTTCTTTTATGACCCGTTAATCTACTCAGGGCCCTGAAAGTGGGAAAATAGAATGCCAAAATGGTTAATGGACAAGTGTTCTAACTTCCTGTAACCCTATGCAGATATTCCTGCCGTACAAAGGGATCAATATTATTATTATTATTATTATTATTATTATTATTATTATTATTATTATTATTATTATTATTATTATTATTATTATTATTATTATTATTATTATTATTATTATTTAGTTATAGCCTCTGGGATGGCACATGGGCAGTGTACTAGCTTCCCGTGCTGTGTCGACGGGTTCGATTCCCAGTCGAGGCAAAATTAGAGTTGTAACTTTCGTTTAAAATCGTCCCAGTTTCTGCAGCTGTGTGACGAAGAAAAGCTCAAGCAGGCGGATTTTGCTAGTTACGGCGAAGAGAATACGTCTTTTCGCCTCAAGTCACTCTTACCCCCCAAGCTTGGGAATTTAACTAGGTCCATGCATGGGGGACACCGATAGCTGGCTGGCAAAGTCAGACTACCGACCCAAAAGCTCCAAATACATAGATTTATTATTATTATTATTATTATTATTATTATTATTATTATTATTATTATTATTATTATTATGTATATCTATTATTATTATCATTATCAAGATTTAAGCGCTTGAATATTTGGTAACAGTTGTAAAGCCCACCTTCAGAAGTTATTGAAGACTTGGAGAGAGTAAAATTTAGGAAAGATTCCCAATCATTATGATCTGTCGCGGGTCAGGGTGGTTCTATAATATTTGGTTCAAGTTTTAAAACCCCCAAGACAATCCAGCGAAGCGAAGAAGAGTCCTAATTGAATATTTGGGGACGATTGTCAAATCAGTCCAATTCCTTTACATTTCTGTCCAATAATTAGTCTTTCCTCTTCATGTAGTTGTCGGCTTGGCAGTAAGAATTATTTTTGAAATATTGGAAACTGTTAACTTTGAATGAAATGGGAATGTACCCTTCGAGAGAACTTGATCAATTCTTTCAGAGCTACTTCGCAGACGCGACGTTAACTCTAAACGATCTCCCGAATATCGACGTTCGTGCATCGGACAGCAATTTGCCTAATGTGCGCGTTAGAGAGGAAGAGTGGAGAATATTGGTTTCTCGACAGAGAGACCACGAGTAGAGGGCGGTGAGAAAGGACTATTCGGGTCTAACTTCGAATTATTATAAATAACAATAAACTTGTGAGACTGAAGAGTTGCATTGCAGTATTTTGGTTTTGGTGGCTCAAATATCAACCATTAAGGAGGTTTGTAAAGACTGGGATATCAGTAAAAGTGTTTATAGATGTGAAATATATCGGAATTTTATGTAGGTTTAAAGAAAGTTTCAATTTCGGAAAATTGTGTCAGATATTTCTTTCTGTTATATAATATTTTATTTTGTAAAATTATAGAAATAGAGTTCCTGTGTGTTCAAAATTTCAATGTAGTTAAGTCCAACAAAGTTCACAGTACTGTAGCTTTCCCCAAAATTTAAGTCGTACACAGTTCTGTAGCTTTCCCCAAAATTTCGTTCCACCAATTTCACAGGGTACGATCTATCAGCGTTATGAAATAGATGTTCGATTGAGTATGATATTAATGCAGTTTTACGATGTAGTTCCTCGTGTGCCTGTTTATGACAAGTGCACGTGCAAGCAGTTATCGACTTGAGTGCTTCCAACTCGCAGCCCTATGCAGCGACTAGGCGTGCAAATATTGTGACAGGATACATTATCGCATGGGAAACACTACTTGAACTATCACGAAAAAACTAATTCAGCAAATGAGAGGCTGGCATGTTATATATACATATATATATATATATATATATATATATATATATATATATATATATATATATATATATATATTACTTATAATTCTAGACAAATTAAAAGTAACACATGGTAATTTACACCTGCTTTTGATATAAGTCCTCCCAATCTAAATACTATTTTGTCATTACTTATATTGCACAAATTGTATTCATAATGTCAAACTTTTGATTCCTGACATTTCCTCAAGTCTTATTTCATTCTAATGGCGCATACTTGTGAAGCTCAGAATTTTTTCCTCAAATAAAAATGAAAAAAGTCTCATCAAGTATAGGTCGATTGATTTGCATAAGAGAAGCGTCGTCAGATTAATTAAGAAAGTTCAATCTTTTGACTGACTTAGAAGTGAATTAGTGGATTCTTTGACAATTCATAGGCAAAATTTTTCAGGAGATAGCAATGATAATTCTCTTTTTACTCTGCTATAAATATCAATTCCACGCTCAGAAATAATGTGATTTGCTTTCATTTCATTGTGGAGATGGTGAATACTATCGTATCTGAAATTTTTGATGAGATAAAAATATGAAGTGGAATGTGTCATAAGGAAAGGAGTTAATTGTGTAACAGTCGATTTAATATCTGTGAGTTACAATGATTGTCATGAAATTAAAATTAAAAGTTATTCTTTAACAGTCATAGAAACTCCTTTGATATTCATTTCATGTTGCTTCAAGCTTGCATAAATCATCTCATCAATCTTGCATTGTAAATAGGGTTGTCGCAAAGCGTGCTATGCAAACTTTGCATTTATAACTAACTATATGTATCATTTATTTGTTTGTTTATTATGTTAATGGCCTTAAAATTAATATACATGTGCTCCAGAGTAGATAAATCACTGAGAGCATGTGTTCCATACACACTTTTACGAATGTCTTAACCATTTACCTGATTCTCGTGTATTTTCGATTTTATGCCACGTCATGTCATGCACGTTTTGTACGTACAGCAACGTAGATGCCTCACACGCAGTTATTACTTCAAAACAGGGAAAGCGGTTTGTAAAGGCACGAATATCGATTGATGAGATAAACATCATACACGCCCTCTTTGAAATTTTTTATCATAAATGTGTTGACATGGGTCACATGTTACTGTGAACGTTCGTGCTATTATAGACGATACCTACCTGTTTGTGTTGCCTACAATTTCCAATCACTATTTTTACTCCAGTAATGTAGTCAAGGCAAAGAACTGGCGTAGGTATGTCATGTTTGTGCCCACGAGTTAGTGATTGTGTACATCAAGACTAATATAATTAGTTCAAATATAATTTTAATGATAGTTAATCGCTCAAAATAAAACAAAATAATATTTCCTGAACAGTTCTATTGTTTGAAGACATTACCATACCAGACACGTTTCGGGGTATTTTCTTGATTATCAGTGACCAATAAATTGTTCGTGAACTGTGTGTTATGGAGCGAAGTTACGTGAAGAAGATGAAATTTCACATTTTTTGTGTTATCTCTACAGAAAAAATATTTTATGTGATAAATAGTGATTTTAAATATAATCAGTACTTTCTGCAAACGAAACAGATAATTCGCATCAAAGAAGAGTGTCACGATTTTTCGAATCCACTGCCTATAAACCTTCAATGGCGAACCGGCTGTAATATTCACGTTCTGAGAGGAGCGCCGTAATTCATGCTGATCCTCCGACCTGGGAGCGGGCGAGGTCCGTAGTATCGTATCGTACACGTGGCTACGCGCGCCTGCGCGGTGGCAACCTGCGAGGCCTTGGAGGGTGTAGCGTCACGTTGGCGGCCGTGGGTGGGAGGAGGAGCGGAAGTATCGCATACCTGCGGGCTGAGAAGCCTCGGCGCCACGGCGTTGGGATATATTTAGACCAAGTGGACGCCAGCTTGACCTGGAAGGTCACGTGGTAGACGCGAGCCTCCCCTCCTACACCAAGGGCGGTTACGTGACGGCTACACTCTAGGTATAAAATCGAGCCGAGGGCTCACACGGGGTTTTGTTCTGGAAACCACGCGCGATGCGCAAAACTTTACGCCCAGGCTGGAGCTTGTCGTGCCTCTTGCACGGGTGACGAGGTCACGGTAGTGGCGCGGGAGAAGCGTCAGTGGAGGCGGGGCCTCCCTAGCTATGTGGGGTATCCACAGGGAAATACTCAAAAGTGTGTAGTTTCGGAGCAGAATTCAGTTATTGTACATACGTGTAAATAAACTTGTACATACTTGTAAATGTCTGTGTGTTTTTCTCCATGACGCCACAGAGGGCAACGTGTGCGCGGCAGGGAGAGCGGCGAGGTCGGTGCGGGCGCCACCGTTGGTGGAGAGCCCAGCGGTGGCGAGAGGGACTGGACGCGAGCAGGTTTCAGCCAATGAAGACCGAAACTGGAGATAATTGAGACGCTGGTGAGGAGATATATTAGATCGAGATCGTCACAGACGCAATGTGGGGTAATAATTGGACCACATATGGAGCAATGACGAAGCTGTAGGGACTGATGTCAATGGAGTGCCTGTGATCGGGAGGTCCTAGGTTCGAGTCCCAACAGTGGCAGGAGTTTCGACACTAGCTAGATACCTAGACCGTGTTCAGTCGCTGTCTGGGGGATAATTCTAGTGGTTGGCTGCTCTGATCGGCAATTTTTCATGGTTTCTCCGTTCAAAAATAGACGAATGCCGAAACAGTAACCTAACAATGGATAATGGATTGCGCACAATATTTCTTTCCTCTTCCTTGTTCTATATTCACCTCTTACACACACGTACAATAACATGCACTACACTACCACACATGTCGAGAGGCCGGTCGGGAGCTTAGAGCTTCTCCTGGCTGGAGCTATGCCCCGCTGTTGGGAGATACCTGGTTAGGGAAAACCCACTAGACGACGATAGGTCGACGCCGAATTTCACCGGCACCTCCCGAGGAAAAACATGCACTACACTTCCAGGATTAATGACCTTAGTAGTTGACGAGCCTGGAATCACAAACCAAGTGACAGGGCTGGCGCAGGAAAGGGCGAAGGAGACGAAACTGCGAAATGCACGAAGCAGCCATGTCATTGCGAGAAACTGGTGACACAAATGACACGACGACACCGAGGAGACGCGAAGAGGATGAAGCGAGATCTTGTTTGGGTGTGTGGGGCACACCATTGAGGGTACGGTTTCACGTTGCGAGGCAAGGGAATCACGGGAGCAGAGAGAAGAATACTAAACTATCGACGTGACACGCCACAATAGCAAGTGTACGGTTTGGAGCGTCGGTATAAAGAGCCCAACGCCGGAGATGTCAACGGAGCAGACGAGGAAGGCGTAATGTCGACCTGACAGCAGTGCGTTGCAACGCGAGGACACCAAGAAAAGTTTGCCTTGCAGCGGCGGGGAAAGGTAGAGGATGCGGGGCGTACAGAAAGATGGGAAGTGAAACGACGATGGGCGATGCGGAAGGAGACAGGGCGGAGTATTGCAGAGTGGGGTGGGCTGGAACGGAGTAGCGAAGACAGGGAGGAACTAGACGTGGGAAGTTCACGTGGGGCTGCTCTAGACGTGGGAAAAAGGAGATCGCGGTGGGCAAAGTGTGGCAGAGATGGGGAAGATAGGATGAAACTATGTTAGAGCATGAGGCGGGATGGGACACGACGCGACGAGACGGTTTGAGATAACGTTACAGATCGGAACCGCAAGGAACGAAACGGAAACGAACCGAATGAAAAAGGTTGGACGGAAACGAACTGGAGTGAAAGGATCGGAAGGATGAGAAAGGATAGGAAAGAAACGGAACGCGTAAGGAAGAATTGGGATTAGAATGGAAAGGAATGACATAGAACGGAATGGAATGGAATGGAGTGGGAAGGAATGGAATGAAAATGAATGAAATGGAAAGGAATAGAACGAAAGGAATGTATTACAATGGAAAGGAATATAATAGAACAGAAAGGAATGGAATAGAACGGAAATGAATGGAATTAAACGGAAAGAAATGGAATAGAACGGAAAGAAATGGAATAGAACGGAAGGGAATGGAATAGAACGGAAGGGAATGGAATAGAACGGAAGGGAATGGAATAGAACGGAAGGGAATGGAATAGAACGGAAAAGAATGAATAGGACGAAACAGAATGGAATATAACGGAAAGAAATGGAATAGAACGGAAAAGAATGGAATAGGACGAAAAAGAATGGAATAGAACGGAAAGAAATGGAATAGTACGGAAAGGAATGGAATAGAAACGAAAAGAATGGAATAGAATGGAAAGGAATGACATAGAACGGAATGGAATTGAGTGGGAAGGAATGGAATGAAAATGAATAGAACGAAAGGAATGGATTAAAATGGAAAGAAATATAATAGAACAGAAAGGAATGGAATAGAACGGAAAAGAATGTAATAGAACGGAAAAGAATGGAATAGAACGGAAAGGAATGGAATAGAACGGAAAGGAATGGAATAGATCGGAAAGGAATGGAATAGTACGGAAAGGAATGGAATAGAACGGAAAGGAAGTGAATAGTACGGAAAGGAATAGTATGGAAAGGAATAGTACGCAAAGGAATGGTACGCAAAGGAATGGGTGAGAACGAAAAGGAATATAACGAAACGAAAAGGATCGGAGCAGAGCGGTGAGGAGCGGAATGGGTCGGGCGGCAGTGCGACGCGACGGCGAGGGGGCCGGGTGGCGTGGGTGGAAGGCCGGCGCTGCGCGGCTGCAGCGCGAGGCTGAATCGACTCCGTGCGAGGGCGCCGCGCGTGGCGCGCGAGGCAGCCGGGTTGGCGGGGGCGGATCGGGAGCTCCCAGACGCCACCGGTGACGTCACGGAGCGCCGCTCTTCGATCCGGCGCAGCGCAGCCGCTGCTGCCGCGCTGACGTCACCGACTCACGTGACCAGCGAATCGATTGCGGGGGCAGATTTCGGCGCGCGGGCGAAAATGGCGATCGGCGGGCCCTCTCACAGTTGGCCGCAAAGGCTGTCACTGGGGGGCAAGTGCTTTAGAACGTGGGGAAAGGAACATAATAGTGCGAATTTACATCATTTTCAAAAACACGCTCTTCTTTCAATAACGTACTCTACTACCGACATGTAGAAAATGGCAATACATCGTGTTAAGGCATAGAATTCTGCCCAATTAATCGTAAAATAAAAATGAGTTTCTAACCTAATGAGCACTCCAAAGGAGGCATTGTTATAAGAATTCTGAATAATTTATATACTTCAAATATGGAGAAAAATAATTGAAATTGATTGATTTAGATTTTGTTGAATTTAATGTTTTATCGACACTGAGAATACAATGATTTACCAGAAAACTTTTTTGGGCTAAATGAAGAACTTGTTGGTAAAAGATATACTTTTTTATATTTTATACTAAGTATTTGATATTTGTTTCATAAGAAAGAGACAAAATATTCAGAAAAAGCATGAATATGTCACCTACGGACGAGATAAAGAAACAATATTTTCTTGGACTAGAAGTTAATTGTAATACTGAGATTCAATCACTGCTACAGTTAAAGTACGTGTAAGATTTTAAGAGTAGATATGCCGATTTCATAAAATGACATTCTTTAATTGAATTTACGCATTCTTGTACCTAGTAATATTTTGTTAATAAATTATACATTTGGACAATTCCTTGAGTTCATTCTTGGATATAGCATTTCTTAATATTTTATGTAGTTTAATCTCGATGTTTTAAATTCATGAATAAGAAGTTAGTTTCATCAATCTCAATGTCAATAAAACTTAAATATAAATGGAAACTATAATGAACGTTTTAGTAAGTAATCAAACAGTACGTTGATATGTATCAAAATGCACTGACCAATCTCAATTCTGATACTAAATTTAACATTACAACTGTTTCTGCAAATTGGTTTCATTAATTGCAAGTGATGTTGAAAACCGATTTTGCGTACGTTTACCTCTACACGTATTGCATTAGAACTAAACTGTTAATTCAATATTAATAGTTTTGACTGCAAAAATTTAAAGCTACAGAGCGCTTTTTCTGCGAGTTCGCAATGAAAGTCTGTATATGTATTTTGACAAAGAGGTCTAAGCTCCACGAATAGCACTTATTACACATACTTGTGACGCATATCTATGCTGCGTGTTCTTTATGATGTTACTAAATTTGATGACTAATTATCCAAGTATTTAGAGAAGATGTAAGAAATACCAAACACGATTATAAAAATTAACGGTATTTTTGTTTGTAGGATCATGATATAGAATAACATGTTACAGAACAATATTTCAGAAATAAAATTTAATAAATGTAATGAAATGCTCAAAGCTGCATTGTCCTAAAATATCGTTGTATCGAAAAGCAAAACATTTCGAAAGTTAAATCAAACTTCATGTTCTAGCAAAAATATTTGCTTTCACTTAAAAAAATTCTTTGACAAGAAAATTGAATTTCCGTTCGATTGAGAGAAAGATCTCAGCGCATAATCGTTGTCTTCTCGTAGAACGCATTTCTTACTCTTCTTCCCTCTCAACTAGCGTATTTCCAAAACAACTCCTTCTCTTTGGCGGTGGGTCATGATGGTGTTCTCACCACACCTAATGTTCTTATTAATGTTCATTCCATAAGCGCATTACGTTTCTAAGGACTCTTCATTCGCAAGAAATTTCCTCTTCGGTGCCTAAATAATGTGTCTGCATTGTAATCGATTTAGGTTGTTGTCGGTGTATTTACTGGCTTGGACATAGTCATTGACATTGTCGTCGTTTTGGAGTCGTGTCATGTCATGTCGGTGTCGTTGTCCATTGCCAATGTCGTTGTCGTTTGTCAGTCGTCGTAGTTGTCGTTCTCGCCGTCGGAGTTGGCGCACACGGTCTCATTACCGTCGCTGCCCTTTGAACTTCACTCTCCTGAATCGCCTTCGACACTCCGTAATCACAGTTTGCATGCCGCTCTTTGCAAGTAAATGAATTCTTCTCCGCGACATCAGCCGCCTCCGTAGTCAACATACTCTCTAAGGATCAAACACAGAGAGACAATACTCGCTAAGGATCAAAAGGTCCGCTGTAATTTTTTTTGAATTAGTTATTTAAAGTCGCGTCAACATCTAGGTCATTAGCGACCACTATTGGAGTTAACGGTATGGTAACTACGAAGATAAAATGAGATCGTGATTACAAGGGGTGAAAGGACGAATACAAATACAACCATGTCTAAGGCCGGACTCTAACCCGCGACCCTTTGCTCTGAGATCACTACGACACTACTGCCTTAGCGATCTCGGCTACTGGGCCGACCGCATAAATATTTCTTTCCGCACTCTCCACTTCCTATTCACACTTTTAACTTTCTGTTATAGCATTCATGGAAATTCATATTTTCAAATAAATATCACATGTTAATCATTGTTTCATACTTTTGTGAATTTTTTAAAATTATTTTTAAGTCGCATAAACTATATAGGCTATGAGCGACTAATACAGTAATAGAATGCAATTACAAAACTGAGAAAATATCGATAGTTTTCCTAAATTGTATTACTTTTTCTTGGTACCTTGGCAATGGTAAGATCGCATTGAAATTATCATTTCCTAGGCATTATTTTCTCTTCATTGTGGATAGAGCATGCCATAGGGATTTGCTTTATTGATAGAATAGTATTGCAGATAGTTCTAGTAGGTTGTGGAACCCTTTCAATTAAAAATGTATGAGAGAATTTCGAATGATTTGATCGAAGTCTTGACAAAACCGTAATCACTGTCGGCATCATCTTTGCAAGTAAATGAATTCTTCTCTGCCTCATCATCCGCCTCCGCCTCCGTAGTCAGCAATACTCTCTAAGAACCAAAGGGTCCGCCGTAAATCTTTGTTTTCACACTCCCCACTTCCTATTCTCCCTTTAAAGTTTCTGTTATACCATTCATGGAAATTCACATTTTCAAATAAATATCGCATGTTAATCAATGTTTCATACTTTTGTGATTTATTGTGAATGTTATAATAGTCGGTTTCATTTTTAGAACACAATGAATTGCAGTGTTTTTGCCTCTTCATGTTCTGTACCAAAAAGGACAAAAAGATATGGGCTTTGATTAAAATTCCACGAAAATATTTCAATAATTCATGTGCCATTTCACAAAGTGGTAAGTTATGACATGATGTGTAAATGTTTTGAAATACTATTGTTATAAATATTATGAATTATAACATTAGCGATATTTTGCGGAACCAATTCTGGAGGCGTCGTAGAAATGCGATTTTATCTTATTCCTTTTGTTTCTGAAGTGGCACACGCCAAGAGACTTCTTTGTGGAGGATTATGGAATTCTCGCCGCCATTTCGTAGTTTTAGTTCACTCAGGTTTAGCCGGGAAACCAGCATTACTCAAAATACATTTGTTTCGTGTATCGATATATAATTTTTTCTTCAATTTTTTCCAATGGATAGTACTTATAGCACTGTTTAATATGATATAAAGTTCATTTTGCTGTCTTTTTTTTTCAAAAGTTACACAAATGTAGTTTTTTTTAATATCTCCCGCGTCATTAATGTGCGTATTTATCGATGTATACATTATTCTATTTGTTAGTAAAAGTTCTTCAAATGACTTCAAGTTATGTTTTTCGATAACTCAATAGATTCCTGTGAAAAAGAGTTTTAAATTTCGCATTTACAGTCATGCTTAATCGCCATTTTCTTAAAAACGGCTTCAAATTTTTCAATAAAAATTGCTATTTCGGACGACGTTATACCCTTCTTTAATATTCTTAAAATATAATTTATGTTCTACAATTTTAAAACCGAAAAGTTGCGAAAACTTCAAAAAAAAATCTTTGAGCCGCAATAGATGGTGGCAGGGAAGAAGGAGGTCGAAGACTGTACAGTACCAGTCCACACCATGGAAAATGGAAAACCTTACTACAAGAAAGTCTGTGCCATCTCGTAGCACTTCTAGTTTAGAAATGAGTTCGTATTTTCGAGATTTAAAGAAGTTAAAATATCACTACTTGAACACACTATCGAAATAATGGTTAAATAATTGCTGAAGGAAATACATTTAACAGTTTCGTAAATATTTGTTGTTACGTTTAAGTGATGTATTGATAATTCAACTGATGGACGTTCCCAGACACATAAGTGCTCTTTTGCTAAACCAATTATTTATTAGATACAAAATGTATTCATTAGCTTTACAAAGTACTGAAAAAATTACAAAAATATGTTCCACATAACTTATCAAAAAAAGGAAAGGGGTTTCTGTTTCTTTGAACCCTTTGATTTGCGAAATACTTGATTCATCTCTGACCTCAACGAATTTCCTCCTCTACTGCTACACCCAACGCTCCCCATCTACAGCGTCTCCAGCATCCTCATTACCCTCGCAACCCCTTCCTCATCTCTTGGGCCGCCATGAGGACCGACACCTCCGCTCTCTTCGCCGCAGCGGCATCGATATTCCACCTCGTCCCCTGCACCTCCTTGCCTCTATTACCCCTCCCCCTCTATCACCCCGCCTCCTCCCCTTTGTTCACCTTTCCCCCTTCTCTATCTCATTAATCTCCTCCAAACGATGTTTAGTGGCCCGTATCGGCACTTCCTCTCAGATAAGCCCCGCCCCGCCCCGCCCCTCCCCGCCCCGCCCCGCCCAGCGGCACCCCGCCGCGCCGCGAGCCCGGAGATCGACCTCCCGGGACGCGATGTTGAGCGGGGCCCGTGACGACCTCTAATAGTGGTAAGTGGCCGCGAAGTTATGAATGGCAAATCTTTACTCTACTTGCTTCAGGTTTACTTATTTTATGACCCCCCCAGTAGCAAACCCTCCCTCAGTGGATATTACAGCAAGTTTTCTTTCTAAAGAGCCTGAGTCACTCAGGGTCAATCTTGTCTTACGTGTTGATTAGATAATTTAACAGTGAGTTTTGTGTTTGTATTGCGGTTGTATTGCATCCTAGACAGCCTTTTTTCATGCAAGAACTGTAGTGCAACTATTAATATTTTAAGTAATATAGCTCTTCGTTTTTGACATGCACATGCTTTCCAGTGTCCACATATTTTATTTAATCTTTTGCCTCTCGCTTTGTATCTTGAAATGAAGCTTTTGATTTTAATGATTTTTTAATCAAGCTTCTTATATCTACAAGTGTTAATGTATCCTATGGTCCTTAATCTTTTGTTCTTGTATTCCCTCAAGATATTAATTCAGAGTGTACGTGAAGTCTTTCTTGAAAAAGAACGTCGGGACGCGAAGAGCCCGTTAAGATCCCCGTGACGGTCTCTAATAGTGACAAGGTGCCGCGACGTTCTGACTGGCAAATCTTCACTTCACTTGCTTAGGGTTTGCTTATTTTAAGACTCCGCTGTTACAAAATCTCTTTACATGGATAGTCCTGGAAGTCACCCTTCTAAACAAACTTAGCCATTCCCAGTCAATCATTAGCACATTTAATAATTTAACACTGTGATTTAAGTTAACACTTCTTACAACTCTACAGGCAATCTAGCTATTCCTGAATATTTTGTAATTTTAGGATATATGTACAATTTATGGAAAGTCTAAAATGTTTCATGCAAGAATCATACTGCAACTATTAATTTTGTATATATTGTGACCTTGCCGTTTCAACACATTCGAATATGTTTTCTGTATTCGTAGATTTTTCTGGCGTCTACTTTTTTTATTCGACTTTATTTTCTGCATTGTCTTTTGGAAACAAGCTTTATGCTATGAGTACGAGATATTATGTAAGAGTGATTTTTTCTAATAAAAATTAATTGATGACAGCTTCCTAACATTTTTTTCAGTATCTTCCCAAGGAAATAATATAACGTTTGTGTGTAGGCGTACATCGCACATCGAAATGCGAAGACTTGATGAGATGTCCATGAAAGATTTCTCGTATGGATAAGCGGCCATGATGTTTGAAAGATAAATCTTTACTTTACTTCATGGTTTGGGTTTGGATTTGGATTTAAGTTTGGGTTTGCATCTGTTGGAGCTGCACAATGACAATTACTTGTTTTTGGCGTTCACCGGCTTCATTCACTCCTCCATCGCTCACTTTTCTCTTAAATAGTAGCTTTACATTCTACGTCACTTTTTAACCTACTCGTGTTTTCAAAAGTAAAATTATAATTATCAAAAATCTTTCAGTTTTCCCCAGGTATATCTTAAGAAATGAATGTGGGTTTTGAGTGTAATCTGATTCAAGCTCAAATCTTGGGACGTGATGAAGTGGCGAGATGCCCATGACGGCCACTCGTACTGATAAGTGACCCGGAAGTGATGAATAACAAAACTGAACTTTACTTGATAGTTGGAATTTGTGCCTGTTATGACTTTCCATTGCTCACCCCTACTTTTGTTTATTTTTTTCCTCCGCCTCATACGGTTTCTAAACAGGCTTAGTTATTTAAAATCAATCTTTATTCGCCTTCACATGTTCGATTTGTCCCTGTTCCGACACCACCACAGCACTCAATCTGCTCATAGATCTTGCTGCAAGTCAGCTCCCTTCAATTGATCTCTACGATTTTACATCAATCTTATTCTCTCTATTTAGTGAACCTCTACCATAAATCTATTATTAATTTTTGAACTAATAATTTATTCCGAATAAATGTTACAAACTTTTGGGGCATGCAAGTGATTGAAGGTGATCAAGTTTTACCAAGGAATATTTTGTGGTAAAACGTACAACAAAGTTCCACATGTAACATGTACCCCTGATGGGTAGGCAACTCATTGGGCATTAATGTTTGGAAAGAAATCTTTATTTTTTTACATTGCATCAGAACATGTGCGTGTCAAATACTAGTGCACGGTGAGTTGACATCCAATAAGAGACAAATTTCATACATGTAACATTGATCTATGAGAGTTTCCATTTTCATTGTCAAAAAGTGACAATCAGGGATTGACTTTTCAATCAATATTTTAATTGACCTTTACATAAACATACCATGACTTTTTAATTGACGAATTTCTCTCAACTGAAGTATAATATAGCGTTTGATAAGTGGAAGTATCCTGAGGTTTTAAAAATCTAAAGGAGCTGTGATAATTATTTAATTGTCAATTTGTATTTTAAAATGTATAAGAATAAATTCAAAAACAATTCTAATAGTGTCGCATAAAGTCAATAAGCAAATCAATGTTATGTAATAGAATCATTCCTTCAAACAAGAAAGCAATGTTAAACAAATGAGCCTACAGTGGCTCACCATAATTGTATTTTCGATTAAAACTCTTAACATACATTTTCTCCCTTCTCCCACAATATTTTCTTTTTATTTTGTAAATTAATGAACCTCTTGGAGGATAACTTCAAGTGTTGGTCTGTACTCCCAAAAACGCAAACCTCATCCACGAGTGCACAAAAGAACGAGCACTCAAACTCGCACGCTCGTAATAAGCCACCTCCATATTTGGAGCGCGCGCCGCAAACGCTGCTCCCCGAGCCGCGGCAAGCACCACGGTGGCGCGTGTGTGTTTTGCGATTCTCCCGTGTGTGTTTTGCGAATCCGCGGCCCGCCGGGATGTCATGCCCGGGCTGGCGACCGAGCCCCAGGCCTCGGCTCTCGCCCCAACGCTCGCCGCTACACGCTTGTCGCACCCTCCCCGGCCGCGCCCTCGTTCCCCCCGTGCTTTGCTCGCGCCCCGCTCCGGCAGGGCTACTGCAGCTAATGCGCGTGCTGTGGATTTGCTCGTGCCCCGGTTTCGACCTCTCTCCGAACCGTCCTGTCCCCGACCTGATCCTGATTCGACCCGACACGGATCGGGTCTCGCCCATCGACCTCTCCCTGCCCGCTTCCGACACGCTCCCGACACGATCTCGGCCCACTTCCGGCCCGTTCCCCACATGCTCCCCTTCCAACACGCTCCCCTTCCAACACGCTCCCCTCCCGAAATGCTCTTCTCCGTACACGCCCCCGTCCGCTCCCGACACGCTCCCCTCTCGACACGCTTCCCTCTCGACACGCTCCCCTCTCGACACGCTCCCCTCTCGACACGCTCCCCTCCCGACACGCTCCTCTCTCGACACGCTCCTCTCCCGACACACTCCTCTCCCGACACGCTCCTCTCCCGGCCCGCTCCTCTCCCGACACACTCCTCTCCCGGCCCGCTCCTCTCCCGTCCTGTTCCCGACACGCTCCCGGCACGCTCGCTGCACGATCCCTACCCGCTCCCGACACGCTCTCGGCCTGCTTTCGGTCCTCTCCCGACCCGCTCCCGGCCCGCTCCCGGCCCGCTCCCGGCCCGCTCCCGGCACGCTCGCTGCACGCTCCCTACCCGCTCCCGACACGCTCTCGGCCTGCTCTTGATCCTCTCCCGACCCGCTCCCGACCCGCTCCCGGCCCGCTCCCGGTCCGCTCCCGACACGCTCCCGGCACGCTCGCTGCACGCTCCCTACCTGCTCCCGACACACTCCTGATACACTCCTACCCGTTCCTGATCCGCTCCTGACCACTCGCAAACACCTCGCGATCCGCTCCCGACTCGTATCCGTGGATTTCGCTCCCTGCCCCAGCTTCCACTACTGCAACTTCTCCTTGTTGAACACTGCGTCCACTCTGTGCGTGTCTACCAGGCCACTTCGCTGTGGATCCATTCCCATTATTTCCCACCCCACAATTGTTCCCACAACCCAATCTCATCTCCATTTTCGGAACTCTCTTGCCTCATCCACTCTACTCCACTCCACTTAGTCCGTCTTCTCCATCCCATTCCCTGCCCACGCTCTGCCTTCCGCCCGCTCCGCGGTGGCTGCTCCCCCTCTGGCGTTGCCCCGTCCCCGCCCCTCGTCCCGCTCACATCGATCGCCGTCTGCGCGCCGCCCCCGCCGCCGCCCCCGCCGCCGCCCCCGCCGCCGCCGCGACGCTTCGCGTGGATTGCGTATTGTGCGCCACGCGCGGAGCGACGGACGCCCGCCGCTTAAGCCCCGCGCGCCTCGCTTTGTCGGCCCCGCGGCCGCATGTTCACGACCCCAGCCACAGTGCACTCTGCTGGGTGTTGCACTGCTGTTTTGCACGACAATAGTCTGGAAATTAAATTACTATGCACGACTAACGTGTGGTGTAAAAGTTGAGCACTTACCCTCGAGTACTCGCACGGGGTGCAGGTGCAGGCAAGATAATTTATTTTTGTTGGTGCGGAACCTCTGCTGATATTAGAGTGGTGAGTGTGTCAGTAGCTTCAGATAGCATTTTACTCTTGCCATCCAGTCTGCTACCGAGCTTTTCATAGCAAGCATTTTGTTGACAATTTTAAAGTCGGTCGGACTACAATTGCGGTCTGCGCAAGCACTACTGTGAGTGTGATAAAATGGAGGTTTTCCACGTAGGAAATCCGAAAGACGAAATATTATATTCAGTCATATTCTATTATATACTACTGAGGAACTACTTTCATCTCTCCTGAATGCCTCATAATGAATTATCAATGGAGAAATAAAATATTTCGTATGTAAAGAGATGACAAATCCTCATTTTTCAATAAAAAGACATCACATATAAATTTAAATGCCATTCTTTAAAGTTAAATGATTCATATCACATTCAAATAATCAATTTTAGATTAAAGAGTTTAGTTCAGCTAGTTTTACGAAATTTAAAATCGTTAAAAACGTAATTTTAACTTAGGATACATATGTAATCCGCGCAATCAATTATTACGAAACAAGAAGCGAATACTGTAAGGTTAAGAAATCTGTGTGGATTTTGCGCTAATCTTGTGTTGTGTAAAAATGATTTTAAAGTACCTAAAAAACTAATGTCGCAATGGTGTTGAAGATGCATTAATTTGTTTCTACCTGATTCATTTACCATCTGTTTAGAAATAGTAATCAGTAGTGTGTCTTTACCACAGACAAGCAGTAGCTTTCATTACCAATTTGATAAATTTATTAAATTGTCTTCAATAAGTTTAATTTCTTTTTTATTATTTTCAATTATCATCTATAGTATTCTAAATATGGCTATTTCGTGTGAAATTTCTTGGAGGAGGGATGGGGTTTGCAGTTGATCGACAAATCGACGATAATCCGGATCTCGGATTATCAATTGCGATCTAGCAACTACCTACGGTATTGCACCATATTGTATTACGAAACGTTGAACAATTATGTCAAAATGAAGTCATAATTACTATCAGTGCTAGGATTTATAAGAAATAAGAAGTACTTCAATACATAAAGACTAAAACTGTTCAAAATATGAAGTGAAATGAAAAATAAAACACTTCAATATAAAAGTGAAAATAGTGAAAACAATTTACTAAACTAATATTTAAATTTCATAAATAGAATGGCCAAATAATTTCATTTCAATGTTATCTGTAGAACAATATTTAAGTGTACTGTTTCAAGTAAGTTCCTTAATCCCTTTTTGATAATGATTCCACCGGTACTCACCAAACCAGTAGATAATAAATAGAGCTGGTAAGTTCAAGAAATTGCATTTTTTTGTTAACGGTCATATCTTTATGAAACTTCAAAAATGCATATTTTATGGCAAAATATTGAAAATAAAGAAAGATATGTTTTAAATATAACGCATATTCTGCATATTTAGATATTTTTGGTATATAAAGGAATGTTTTTGCATATTTTTCGACACTTTGTCTGAAAGAAAACTAAAATAATATTTTTCAAGTAAAAAATATTAATGCAAAGCATGATCTTCCTTGTTGCTTCATATGCGTTAGTACAATAAGTTTCAGACTATTGACGGCCAACGCCGCCGAAATAATATCTGCTAATATCGGTTGTCATTGGTTTATCGCCAATACTTGACACTTTTTCTGACATCGTCATACTGATTTGGCTTAGCAAGACGGAACTTCTTTCTCAAACCTTCCTCCACAGAAACCATTTCCCTCCCACTCTGATTCTGTTTCTCTAGATGGAAAAAAGATGTAATATTAATGTAGCATACGTTTTTGTGACCAAATGCTGCATATCTTACCAATTTCTATGCATATTTGTGGCATATGTGCATGTATATTGCAGGATTAAAAGCTTGCGTAAACTTTCCAGCTCTATGAAAATTACTTTAAATGTTTACGTCAGCAAATATGTCAGCAAACTAGAAAACCATAAAAATGTACTAGCCATAAACTTACTGGACAATAGTTTAGAATTCAAAAGACTGAAAAAGTTCAAACCATTGGATTTGCCAAATAGATTTTAAAATGACAATAGTGATAATACTGTAATAAAATCAACATCAAATGTTTGGTCAACATTACAAGTGTGTAATATGATAAAGGAAGATCACCAGTGGGAGACCTTTCCATGCAAGTTTGTAATTTCTAACAGCGTATTTACTTATTGTTCTTGTTTTGAACAAATTGTAAATTTACACATTTAAATTAAAAAAATGTTTACGAGTGAAATTGCCCTCTTTTATTTCTTAGTATTGATATATACTGCCTAAAACGCAGTTCAAGGAACCGTAATGGAGTCTTCTTGTACCTTCCAAAATATTATTGAGTTATATCCAGTCCTATTTGTAAACACGATTAACCAAAATTCTAAAAGTTCAAATATAATCTTAAGAAAATATTTTTAAAGACTGTAATATTAAAAGTATTTCAAATAAAATTTTGAAATATTTGTGTTTCCCTTCAATACGCAAACATAAATATGCTACTTGAAAATTCAGACAAAAATGTATAATAAAATATATTCAAATCGCTTCAAAAACACTAATTCGTAAATATACGAAAAAAGATGATTTTAATAATGAACAAACAGATATGTAATTACATACAAATCCAAACCCATATTATTATATTGCTTTGTGAGCTACATCTCTTTACTCTGATAATCTTGATGAGTCAATAGCCATGCAGAATTGGTATTATCTGATTAGGAGTGCTGAAATATTTACAATGAGCTACACTTTCGTGTGATTTTGATCTCATATCTGATCATTTGAAATCAGTTGTGTGCGAGATCGTTTACGAAGAGAGAAAACATAACGGGATTCATAAAATCCATTCAGAATGAAGTAGTATAGTTTTATTTCTCACATCGCAGGAAACACCCAAACGTTTCAAAATTATTAAAGCTTTTCATATACAAAACATGAGCAAACAAGTTTCAAATCCACAGATGACTACAGCAAATTTTACTGCCTCATTCATATTTCTGCACTGCCCTTTATAATTGAACCGCGCCCATCTCCCAGAGCAGCGTGTGAGAGCGACTGTCCATGATCTCCTGACCTTTTCCCCGCCCCCCACCCCGCTCACACATGCGCTCACTGGCGCTGCTCAATAATGCAGGGGGCGCTCGCAGCCGCGCGCCGGCTGCGCCATCTGCCACAAGCGCGCACAGGAAGAAGGCTCCCCGTGCATTCGCTCTGGCGCGGAGGCGGGGCCTCTGTCAAATGAGAGCGGGGGTCAGTCGCTAAAATGTAATGTAACTTCTGTGGGATTGCGCGTATCTTATGCTGAGGTTGGCTGCACGAGTTGGTTGGCGGCGCTGGCCGGCAGGTGCGGCGTTGAGGGTAGGAGTGTTTGAAGGTCGGTGGCGGCGGGGAAGAGAGGTGCGGTGCGAAGGACAGACGATTGGTTGGGAAGTGATTCCGGGTGCGACAACAGCTTAGGTCCTCGGTACCGTAAGTGTAGTGCATGTTTTTTCCTCGTGAGATGACAATGATCTTCTCTTGCTGGATGGTGACATCCGGCGCGGATCTACCGTCAGTTGCCGGGGTTTCCCTTAACCACGACTTCCCACCAACGGGGCACCGCCCCAGCCGGCACAAGCTCTAAGCTCCCGGCCTGACTCCCGGAATATGCGGTAGTGTAGTGCATGTTAGTGTAAGTGTGTGTGTAAGGGGAGAGGATAGGACAAGGAAGAGGAAGGAAAGTTTTCGCGCGGTCCGAGGCACGTTTGTTAGGGTACTGCTCCGTCACTCGCCTGGTGTTGATCGAAGAAACCGGAAAACTACCGATCAGAGCAGCCAGCCGCTAGAATTCTTCAGACAGAGACTCAATTCGACCTAGCTGAAAAGCTAGTGTCGAAAACCCTGCCGCCGTCAGGACTCGAACTTATACCTCCCTGTCAGAAGCACTGCAGTGACATCAGTTGATGCACTGAGCTACCGCTCCCGGTACAGTCAGACGAGATGTGCCGAATACAACGCCTGTATTGTTTATGAGTGATCGGAAGGATTACATCGTGTACAAAGTAGCGAGGAAAGGGAAGTACTTAGGGAGGTGGGGTTGTGGAATTGTGAGGGGAAACAGGGTGTTCTTTGTGTAACAATCGTATTCCTGTGACAAGTTGTTAATGAAACTTTATTGTTGAAAGCCTATGTTTCATATAAAAAGAGTTTTCTCTCCAAATGCATCTCCCAGACTTCCCAGCGTCAACGCCATGCTCTGCAGAAGAATTGACCTGAAGGTTCTTCGGTTTGACTCCCACCAGAGGCAGATTTTTACACTAGCTACAACCTTTACTAGAATTCAACCTGCGTTTGAAAGAGAATTCTAGTGGCAGGCTGTTCCGAGTTATTTCTCATAGTTTCTCTGTTAATACAAAATACTAATTATTGGAGTAGTGTCCAAATAATGGACATGGACCGCGCGTTTGAAAGGGGGGTCTGATACCAAACATGCAATAATATATCGGCAACGGTGTTCTCTGCAGCAACGTTGAACTGGAGATCCACCTGTTAAGAGTCCAGTCGGTGGCAAATTTTCGACACCAGCTAGAGCTTGGTTGAATTCAACCTCTGTCTGGAGAAGAATTCTAGCGGCAAGCTGTTTTGATCTGTTGTTTCGCGTGGTTTTCCTATCAATACAATGCCAATACCTTTGTAGTCGTAACAATCTGCGTATTGACCGCACGCAATCGTTTCTTTAAAAGTCTTGTCCGTCCTCTTTCCTTACACGCTTACGTGTCACATGCACTACAGTACGGCATAAAGTGACAGATAACTTCGGAGCTTAAAACGTGTCCCAGTTGGGAGGGTTCACCACTCGGAGAGATGGATAACCCGTAATCGTAAGTGTAGGTCGCCGCCGGATGTCATGGTTCATCGCGGTGGAACACCGCCTTCCGGAATATAACAAACACATTGATAGGGCTATGACCGAAATGTATTTGTCGCGCTCGGAACCAATACTTAATCAAAAATATAATATGTGAATTCGTCTCTTACTCCTCCCCAAGTCCTTCTTCTTTTTTTCATTTTACGTATCTGTTTTATCGGCTTGTTATTTAAAGTCTTTAATTTTGTTTTTATTGCATGAGTACTTAAAAAAGCCATCGCGTTAGTTTTTGTTATGGATATGTCCAGATTATGGGTTAGACATTATTCATTTATCCTTTGATGTGCTGTTTGCGGGTCAACAGATCAAAACGTTTTAACTCCATGATTAATGTCAATATAAAACGGTGTTTGGTTTTTGAAAGAATAATATTTCATAAAATTAAACTCATAATCCACATCCCGTTTTATTTTTCAAGTGTTAAAAGATACATTCGTCATTTCAATGTACAATTTAATGGGTTTAATTTTATTTTAAACTTTCTGATGTACACCAAAATAAGCCTATTCAAAAGATATTAAGTTCTGAAGAAAATATAATTAACACATAAGAAATATGTGATATTAATGCTTAAAAATTCATTTTTTCGAGTTCCTACATTTTAATTTCTTACTCATTCATTATATCAAGAGTATCCTAAATAGTTCATACATGTATCCCACTTGGATATATAGCAATGAATCCCATTTGAAAACTCGTATGAATTATCTTTGAACCACATCTCCAGCCAAACAAACTCGTCGTCGTTCTATCTCACAAACGGCTACAAAATGGTTGATTGTGATTCCGGGCGCGTCAACTACTGAAGTCATTTGTCCCGTAAGTGTAGTGGATGTTTTTTCTCTGGAGGTGTTGGAGATCTCTCCCCGCTGGATGGCGACATCCGGCGGGATTTTCCTCAATCAGGTATCTCCCACCAACGGGGTACCGCCTCAACCGGGACAAGCTCTAAGCTCCCGACCGGTCTCCGGGCATGTGTGATAGTGTAGTGCATGTAAGTGTGTGTGTGTGTGTGTGTGTGTGTAAGGGGAGAGGATATGACAAGGAAGAGGTAGGAAAGATCGCGGGCGGTAGGGTACTGCTCCGAAATTCGCCTAGAGTTGATCGAAGGAACCACGGAAAACTACCGATCAGAGTAGCCGGCCGCTAGAATTCTCCTCCAAACAGCGACTGAATTTGACCTAGCTGAAAAGCTAGTGTAGAATCCTGCCGCCTTCGTGACTCGAACCTAGGACCTCTCAGTCAGAGGCACTGCAATGATATCAGTTGCTGCACTGAGCCACCTCTTCCAAATGGTACCGCCGAATAAAAATGGATCTCCACCTTCCAAACTCACGATGCACATCTAGAAAACAACGAAGGGTAGAGTGATTTCTGGCTGTTTCTTCGATTATAGGAGCACTTTGCATGTAAAACGTTTCCAGAAAGATTCCATAATCAATACACTGGTCTAAAATTAAGATTAAACTCATAGACGTCATTTAGTGAAAAAACACGGAATTCCATCGAACTGTGTTATTCTTCTTTGCGAAAATTCGAGACTTCTTGCAGCTAACTCACTGAGTAACACGATTCAGAGAGTTGGTGTAAAACCTTCAACACGCATTCTACAGTCAGACCTCTCTTTATGCCATTTTTCACATTTTTGGTGGAATGAAGAAAACCTTGCGAGAATTTCGTGCCGTGTTGACATCTCAAACTCACGTCTTTCGTTGTACGTTGAGTAATCAGAACATCAGTTTGCAACCTTACTAAATAGTATATTCATACTCAACTTCCACTACTTTCCTTAATCTCAAAATATGTTTCCTTCATATTTTGAGTCCAAATAAAAAATATCCAATTCACAAACAGCTACGATTATAGTCAGAAAATGTTTCTGTGGTACAGAAATTATTATTTGCCTTGGTTTCAACTGCTTCTGCTTGACATTAAAAATCATCCGTGTGTAAAATGAAAATACGACTGAACGTGTATATGTTTAGTTTCACGAAGCAGAGAAATTAATATGATATCGCCACATAGCATATTAATAAGGATTAAAGAAAGATTCTCGATAATCAAAAGAGATCATGTTCGTAGTTTAAATAGAAGGAAATAGGAGGGCATGTATTGCGCCGAAAATTGTCTAAAAACTCTCCGACAGTTAAACAACTACTATTCTTTGTTTTCAACTCCTTTATAAACTTCCTTTGAACATATACTGTACGTGGACTGAAGAACGACCTTTGAACACTGTACTAGCAACCCAACAACATATGTGTTTCATTTTACATGGCAGAGTAACACGACCACCAAACTTCGGGCATGAACTATCAACCTAACTATATGTGTGTTCCATTTTACGTGGCAGTGTAAACACCACACTGCAGCGCTTCGTAGCATACTGATACGCGACTCTCGCAACGTTTTCGGGTCAAAGTCATAATTCTAGAGATTTCGTATTTAAATAGAAAGAACCCCCGATGCACAGAGTGCGGTGAAAATCGCCGGAAAAATTTCCGATGGTTTAGCAACGGCAATTCCCCGCGTTCTCGACTGCTCCAGAAACTTGCCTTGTCGTTACAAAACGTGCGTGGGCGGAATGGGAAATTCGCCGAGTAGCCACCGCGTGGGCTGCATTCGGAACACGTCGCGTTTTATTTCGCGAGGGTTGAATTTGATATCGAACGTCCGTGCGCTCTTGTCTTTCACGAGGCTCCTCCGGGCGCTCAGCAGACAGGAAGCGCTTTGCCGCGACGCCACCAGGGGGCACCAATGTGCATTGACCGCGCCGGGAAGGTCAGGCGTCTCTTAACCTGCCCCAATTCAGTGTAAATAATCTATTGTACTTGAAAATACTTCTCATTTTATTATGATACTGAACCTGTTGTCAATGATGAGAATGGTCTCCTCCACCGAAATGACTTGTTACGGGCTCAGAGCATCGACAGATGTCACTGCAGTCTCTGCCCGGAGGTCAGTCTAGTGTTCAAGTCCCGACAGTTGCAGGATTTTCGATTCTAGCTTCATAACATGATCGAATTCTGTCTGGAGGAAAATTCTAGCGATCGGATGCTCTGCTCGATAGTTTTCCCTGGTTCCTCCATTTATCACCAGGCGAATGCCAGAGCAGTTCACTAACGAATGGGCTACGTACAGCACGCGATCTTTCCTTCCTCTTATTTGCCCTATCCTCGCACCTTACATGCACTTACATGTCGGGAGCAGCATATAGATTGTCCAGGTTGGGAGATGTCTCGCTGGGGAAAGTCCTGTTGGTTTACGCCAGGTATCACTATCCAGCGAGGGAAGTTCACTGTCCCCGCCCGAGGTCAACATGCACTACTCTCACGATAGTAATGACAATAGCAGTTCACGCGCCCAGAAACACTAATCAATCAATAAACCGAATGACTTCTTGCAAGCTAAGGAAGACGATTGCAAACGAATGACCTCACTCTTTGGGATATTAGAAGATGTTATACATTGTCTTACACTCAATTGAAGACTGTAGGTGTGATCATGAGAGATGAAAATTGATAAGAGAAAATGATTTTGGATGGGACGATGCGGCATTGCAGACGAGATACGTTGTAATACGAGAAGCTAAGCACGACATAACCACATAATGCTAATACCTCTTTCTTAGAAGAATCTCGATTCAGAAGCCATTGGCTTATTCCAAATGCACAGTTATGATCGTTACTTTGTTTCATGAAACATGTTTTCGTTTTCCAGCACACCACAAATAGCGTTATGTGCTAGCCATCATTTAACTCGGAAAGCAAAGTTACTGCTCTTTTCAAAATGACACACAAACAATATACAGACGGTAACAGCAAAGAATAGTAATGACATGCGGTACTGAAAATCTGCATGTGGATCTCCTGTTGCGAATTCAAATCAATAAGTACCCGAGCAGCACATGTCTTTCCCAAGGTATAGATAATCGCCTAAAGGCAGGCAATGTGCCTTACACAGGTGCTTAGGTATTGCCTACATTCCAGGCGTTGACGCTGTTGTGGGTCCTAAGTTATTTCGTCAACATGCTCATACAATTCAGATGGTCAAACTTCGACAGAAGTTGCGTTTTATAACATAGTCGTCTCTTTAGGGGAATAAGGTGAAGAGGTACATTACCAAATATGTATACCAGAATTGTATTTCAAATTTAATCTAGTACTGTGTTGACGGCAGCTCCCTATCCCTACCTATAGTTACTGGCCCAGGCGCTTCAAAGAAGCTTTAGAGATCAATAGACGGCCGCAAAACATCAACGCGGACGCCGGGCTCAACCTTAACCCGGCCTGGAAATCGCTGCTCCCGCCGATCCGCGACTGCGAGGGAGCTGCCACACGCCGTCCGACCTCGAGGACGCCCGGCGCGAGGCGCGGGTTGGCACAGACCGCCAGCCAATCAGAGCGACCCCTCCACCAATCACGGCGTACTCACCCCACCCGGCCGCCCAGGCCGGACAATATTTAATACCCGACCCACAACATCGCGATGTCAATGCCCTGATGAAGCCTGCGACATGTCAGGCGAAACGTCGGCCTCTCAGCCCACTACGCGGCGTCACCCGGACAGCGAAGAAGTCATCGACTCGAGCCGCGGAAGCCTACGCGTACACTAGTACTGTGTTAGTTTTAACAGAAACGAAAGTAAATATTTTAATGGAACGCGCATGGAACTCTACTTGGGACTGAGAACTCACAGAGGCGCTGATAAGTACACCACCAACCACGCCGATCAACGCCATCATTTAGAATAAAGGAGTTATCTTTGTCGCGTCGCGTTACACATCAGTCAACCACCAAGGCTAGGTTTATCTCGGTGTTTACTACGAACTGTGACGAAACCGACAATAGCAACAGGGTCTTCACGCCGTGGCTGACTGCCTGATCAAGAGAAGAGGGACGCGAGAGATATGCGATTCCTCGTTCAGTATGAAATTCATTCGTATCCCGTTATTTTAACTCTGATGTGGCGTTTTGAATGTGAATTATGTGCATGATATACTATGTATTATTTTAAATCACTAAATTTACGGTGGGAATAAGAATATAAAAAAGTAAATTAATTTGACGGTGCCCTTCACAATCTCTATAAATATTTCCAACGAAACAAATTAAACATTCAATAAATGCCAAAATCTTTCTTTCAAATGATCGTAGTTTAAGTAATACCCATGGCTGGCCCATGGTGTTCCACTCCAACTCTCCAACTCTACAAATTGTTTTATAACGCATGCTTGCCTTTTAGCAATAGATTAATTGAAAACTTTGAAATAAAACGATAAAACAATTTCAGAAGCCCCGAAGGAAAATGTTAATCTATATACTGTGCAGTTCAAAGAAGACGTACTCATTGATGTAATAATCTACTTAACTAAGATTTTCCGGTCGTGATGAAATAATAGAGACAAAAGGTCGTGGGAATTTTAATTTATTGATTGATTGTTAGTGATTGCGGGCGCATCAACTACTATGGTCGTTAGTCCCGTAAGTGTAGAGCGTGTTTTTTTGCCCGGAAGGTTGCGGTGGTCTTTCCTTGCTTGAAGGCTAGATCCGGTGCCGGCCTACCGTCGGCTAACGGGGTTTTCCCTAACCAGGTATCTCCCACCAGCGGGACACCGTCCCAGCTGGAACAAGTTCTAAGTCTACGAGCAGTCTCCCGGTATGTGTAGTAGTGTAGTACATGTAAGTGTGTGTGTGTGTGTGTGTGTGTGTGTGTGTGTGTGTGTGTGTGTGTGTGTGTGTGTGTGTGTGTGTGTGTAACGGATGAGTATAGGAAGAGGAAGAAAAGATCGTGCGCGGTCCGTGGCCTTTTCGATAGGGTACTGCTCCTGCATTCGCCTTGTGTTGTTCGGAAAAATCACGGAAAACTGCTGATCAGAGCAGCCGGCCGCTACAATTCTCTACCAGACAGCGACTGAGTTGTACCTAGCTGAAAAGTTAGTGTCAAAAACATCCTGCCGCCTTCGGGACTCGAACATAAGACTTCGCGGTCAGAGACACTGCAGTGACATCGGTTAATGCACTGAGCCACCGCTTCCGGTGTGGGAATTTTAAGTATGTGTTGACGTTGCTGATATAAAGTAGCACTAAGAAATTCAAAACAAGTATTCGAAGATAAATATGTTTTCAGCAGTGAATCTAAAAAATTAAAATGAATTGATCGAGTACAATTTAGATGACATCAATGATTCTGTACAAACAGAATTGGCGTGTGCTATACGCACCAAGATGTGTATAGTTTATATTACTTTGGTTGTATATTACTTATGTTTTTCATTTATTGTGATTTAGATAAATATGGTGTATTGTAAATTATATTGTTGAGATAGTTGTCTTCATTTCTTATGTTGCTTATATTTTACTGCAGCCCTGATGAAGGTGTTATAAATTCCGAAATGTAGGCAAACTAATGTGTTTTATTAATTGACCAATCCCGTGAACCACATTCCGTAATTTATCAATGGTCGTGAATTCTACAATGGTCATTTTATTTTAAATATATTTTTTTCATACTAGCTATTCAAAAATTTTCACAGCCACGAGCCGCCCCTGTTTCGGAACAATATTGTCGTAGTTCAAACATTTTCATCGCTACATATGTAAATTTCGTAACAGCGTTTCAATAAAACCAATCATTAACACTCCATATGTTTTATTTTGCAAGAATTCTGTTAAATAGAGAGTTTGTTCGTTTTTGTCAAGTACACTCAACGGGCGTGCTTTGCAAATCACCTTAACCATTATCTAAAGGGAAATGCTCCATCAAATAGGAATTGTAATGGAGAAGAAGAAAGATATTTTCGTGTGATTTTCACGCGATTGAGAGGTGCTTTATTCCTTCTCAGTTAATCTCCACTCTTCTTTCTCGTAACATATTGATACCGTTTTTAGAGCAAAAATCGGGTATGTTATATTTTTTAAATACACTGCGCTAAAAAATTGTGTTCCATGATAATTATTGATTCATGTGGATATTAATGTTAATATTATCAAATTGTATTATTTAATGCAGGTTAATTAATACACGCAATTGAATTTAATCAACAAAGTAACTTTTGATTTGGTTTCAAAAAATATTTTAAAAGAGGAATGCAATTTAAGTCAGATTTTTTCATGGCAAAGAAATGAAATTCAATAATACAATTGTTTATTACAACTTAACCCCTTGATTTAATTTATTTACATTCAATTCAAGAACGAACTTCGTGATACCTGGTCACATGTTACCTTCGTACACGAAGGTAAAACGAGCGTGCGGTCTGCTCTTAGTCATGAACATGAATCCCCACCACAGCAGACTCTAGAAATGAGCGACCTGGTAGTCACCCGACACCCGGTCGATATTCAGAAACAGAGAGATCAGGAAATTTATTACGCTGAATTTAAATTTATTAAACAAAATGTAAGAATAGAACCAAAAGTGGTTAGTTTATATCCTTTTACGATAGTTAATGCACAATAATTGTTTAAAGTTCCAAATTACCTCGAATAACCATTTGCACATTGAGATAAGAATGTAGATCAAAAATGTAAATCACAGAAGTCCTTTATATCGCTTAATGCTTAAACTGTGAATGTACGTAAAAAGGTGCAATGTAAACATACGACCATATATTTAATTTTACTGTTACACAACTCCAAAATACACTGAAAGAAAAAAGTTGTGTTCTATATACCTCTCTGTGTAGCTTTTATAAATATTAAACCTCACTATAAAGTACTACAAAATTATTACTATTATTATTATTATTATTATTAATATTAATATTTTATTCCTGACCGAAACTGAACTAAATTCGCAAAGGAGCAAAACTAGGCTTACTAATTCTTTAATAATTTTAAAGAAATTTCAAGCGCAGTCTGAATTCTATCTCGGCTGATAGCAATTGCCGAGCCCGTGCCCGAGCCCTGATCTCCAACCGACTGCAACGAAGATTCCGACCCCTGCGCCCCGCCATCGCGCGTTTCGACGGCTGTCCGGCGCGCGGGCGAGAGCGCGAGCGAGGGCGAACAGGGTGGGGGAGGGAGAGGGTGGGGATGACGTAACGGTAACTGCCACCCACAGCAGCTGCGAATAGCTCGCGGCGCACGCAAAGGGTTCATATCTCCGCCGACATCCGTCCGCGATACCTCCTGCTCTCGCCCCACTCTCGCTCTCGCCCTCGCTCTCGCCCTCGCTCTCGCCCTCGCTCTCGCTCTCGCTCTCGCCCTCCCTCTCGCTCTCGCTGTGAGCAGTCGACACGGCCTGCGCTTTCGCAGGCACCCGTCAACGCGTGCGTTGCTCCATATTCGCTTCCTGTAAAATACTTTCCTACACATTTCAATGTATCTAGTATTTCCAGAAGTGATCGCACATTGATTCACACGTTGAAACATGCCCACAAACTGCTCACAATTATTGGGCATTTCGTCGCAACCCGTTTCCGAATTTATGTTAACATGGGCACCAGGAAAAAAGTTACGATAATAATTTTAGCTGTTATTGCTTCAAAGAAAACGAAATATTGTCCCGCTAGCTGGGTCCATGAGTTGCGTCTAAAATAATCGCTATTACCTATTGAGAACCGATTACCCGATCTGCCATCCATACAGAGAGGGCGAGGAATTTGAAAACAAATATTTAATCTAGCTACTTATTAGCTGGAATTGGCCAATGAGAATCGTGTTTTTTTCCTTTGTAAAAGAAACTTAGGGTTTATTGCTTATTGCAATGTAAAAATTTTAAATGGAAATTTACAACAGAAAGACTGTCCTTTGGTCATGACCTTGTTCGAACCTTTATACTGCACTATACTTCGCACGCTCTTGATCGACGTCACCACGAAGGACCATCTCTTCTCCCCGGTGATGCGAATTTCAGAGTCGAAGTACCGCGTTCTTCTCTCCTGTTCTTCCACGCGAACGTTGCCGAGCAACTGATCCGCACTACTTCACATATTCGTAGTTCTAGTTCGATTAAACTTGCAAAAATAATACCGGGAGCGCTCCGGTATTATTTTTGGTATACCTGGTTTCTCCGATCAACACTAGGCGAATACCGGAGCAGTACCCTACCAAACGGGCCACGGACCGCGCGCGATCTTTCCTTCATCTTCCTTGTCCTATCCTCTCCCCCCTTACACACACACTTACACTAACATGCCATACACTACCACATATTCCGGGAGACCGGTCGGGAACTTAGAGCTTGTCCCGGCTGGGGCGGTGCCCCGCAGGTGGGAGAGTCCTGGTTAGGGGGAAACCTCACTAGCCGACGGTAGGTCGGCGCCGGATCTCTCAATCCAGCGGGGAAAAATCACCGCCATCTCCCGAGAAAAAAACATGCACTACACTAACGGGACTAATGACCAAAGAAGTTGACGCGCTCGGAAACACGAAAAAAACAAACCAAACCAAAAATAATACCCAGTTCTTGACGATTACACAGCGGAAATGTTTTAAAGTTCCACAAATTAATTACTTGGCCAGAACATTTGCGAGTCCTATCATATACGACTTCTCACAAGTTCTAATTTCCGCGTGTTGTAAAAATAATTAAAGTCCAAACTGTTTGTGAACGTTCGAAATTCTATCAGTTCATTCTATCAGTGCTACCTCGTGAAAAATAACAAGTTATACTTTGAACACACTGTAAATTATTCCAACGTCCTCTGTTCAGGGTCCAACGTTCCTCAATCTCATGAAAAATTACAAGTTCCAATTACATAAATTATCTATTCGCGAACGACCCGCACAGCGTCACGACACATGACAGAATGTGAATTTTTTATTACTGCTCATCCCTCCAGACCTCGGCTTCCCTTTTCTACTGTTTTGTCTCAAAACATCTGACATATTTCTGCAGTAGTAGACTGTCCTTGCTCCCTCTAACCAATCCCCAAATCGTTTTCAAATCTGACTAGCCATGCCGCGACTTTCAATGCCAGATGAATATTTGTTTATCTTGACAACAACTTGTGCGCCGTAGGTAAGACGCCATATTTCTATTAACTAGCATTTCCTCATTACCTAATTACCCTAGAATTTCCACCCATTTACGAAAAATAACATGTAATAAAAATGACCCACATATTAGTATGTCACAACGTGTCTGCAGAAACAAAATTGGTTCACGATTCAATGTTACACCCTTTTTAGATTTTTCTTTAATTAATTTATTAAATATTTATTTATTCATTTTAGGTCCTTCAGTTGCTGAGGTCATGGAGAACCATGAGTGACGTAATGAGTAGATGACGATGTTGATCAGATAAATGATGGATAAATGGTGGAATGGTCGTCAGAGGAAATAAGAGATCCCAGAGAAAATCTGCTGTGAACTCGCTTTGTCCACCACAAATTACCTAAGGGTTGGCTAAACGTGGGTACGTAACAGCCTTTACAGCACGAGTGACAATTGTTTCTTTAGAATAGACAAGTGTGTCCAAATTTGAATGCTAACATTGTTACATGAACAAAACCCAAAACTTATATTTAATTTCTATTAAGACTCGAGACAAATCTTTTTGGATAATTATTCGACTTGCAACTCTTTATTATTCACACACGTTGAGATGTTATTGAAGGGATCAATATTAAATGTATTAATTCATATCATTATTTTAATTTTTATCATTACTTCTACGAAAAATATTCTCAGCTATTAACAAACATGTATTGTTTCAACATGTGGAAACATTCAGTAGAAACGTGAGGTCATCACCGAATTTGGCACTAAGATTATGTCTTCTACCAAAGTTCTTTCTTCCATTCCTATTAATTACTGCAAATGGAACTCACTTTGCTAACTAACATTGGTGTTACATGATATCTTTACTGATATTCAGGACCTCGCGCAACCGACCATATAAAACATACTAGCGCTTTAGCAACCATGTAGATGCACAACAAACAGACTTGTTCTTCCAGACAGGCAAGGTAACGTTTAATACTAAATTTATGTAGATACAATTTGTTTTGGCTACTATGTTATTTTATGTAACCTTTTAGTTGCTGAGCGTATACTGCTAATTTTTCGTGTATCATACAATCAGTGGTATTCTTTTTAAGCACAAGCTTAAAAAAGGACTTTATGCGAATGGGTTTTCTATTTCCTCAATAATTAAGTTCGCGCGAACCTCTTTAATTTCATTTTAATGCATACTACCTTTAATCTCCGAAGTTGCATTCAAGAGTACTCTCTTTGAAGATTCCATGTATCTTGTTTCAGTGACTGTACAAAGGAAACAAAGTGGAGCTGGATAGATCGCGAGGGGCTAAGAGTTCTCCATTCTCCGAAGAGAAAAAGCCATCTGAGGCGGATGCCGTTTGCTTTTGAGGCGCGTGCTTTGCGAGACGTTTGCGCAGCAGAAGACGCAGCGCTATCCAGTGACAGAGAAGATTGGGAGGCTGGGGCCTGGCTCTCCACATCGGATGAGCCAGCCGACGTCACACAAAGCTTCTTCGACTGCCACGAGGACGATTTAAGGTTGCGTGAGGGAGGATCAAGAGGTACGTGCTGTTGTAAAAATCGTTTTAAAGTTTATAATAATCTATTTGTATGTTAGTATATTTGTATAGTCTATTTCTATTTTAAATATAGATATACTTCTTAAAAAGTATATCGAACCTTTTTATTGATGCATGCAATCGACACGATATTGATGTTCAAATACCGTCTGCGACAGCTTAGAGAAATATTTTCGGTACTCCTGCGGTGTCGCTGTTAGGGAAGTTGTCGCTGTTGGATTCAAGACCCGAGGAGTTAGATTTTTGGCACTAGCTAGGTCGATTACAATTTCTGTATTTTGACGATCCGTTTTTCCACCAATCAGCTGGTATTTTACCAGATTCACCAACTTCACCGCCCCCTGAAACGACGATTAAGATTATAGTATGGACGATTATTTTAGTGACTAGTTTATTTTATCCGTGGTTTCTAGCATTTTTTGGTTCAATGCCAGATGAAAGCCATAACAGTATCGTATAATTCCTTTACACACACCCACACCCACACACACACATGTATATATATATATATATATATATATATATAAAGACTTTCAGGCTCTATCCTGCTACACATGTAGGGAGAATAGTCGGAAGCTTAGAAAGTGACTCTGAGCGGCGTCCCGCTGGAAGAGGTACCTGGAGGGGCATACCCCACCAGCCGAATACACGTTCCAATTATGTGAGAACAGCGCCCCTCCCAAGATATACGAGACAATAGACCATAGTAATCAGTCACTTAATATCCAAATCCAGAACTTCTGTAAACACACACACATTTGTGAAAAGATCAATTCTAACAAGCATTACGAAAACATTTTCAAATCAATATCTTGAGCGTACTATCATCTACCGCTTCACCACATATAAGAGAACGTTTGCACATTCTCCTTATATCCGCTATCCGAGAGTGTGGAGAGAGTGTGGAGAGAGTGTGGAGAGAGTGTGGAGAGAGTGTGGAGAGAGTGTGGAGAGAGTGTGGAGAGAGTGTGGAGAGAGTGTGGAGAGAGTGAGGAGAGAGTGAGGAGAGAGTGTGGAGAGAGTGTGGAGAGAGTGTGGAGAGAGTGTGGAGAGTGTGCGTCCACAGATGGAGTGAAGGAGAGAAAGAAGGTGGATAGTAGGGAAGGAAAGGAGAAGGACAATTGAAAGATAAAATTAGGAAGAAGAAGGGCAGAAGAAGCAACCAACGAAACGACGTCGGAATGAATTGTGGAGGAAAGGAAGTGACGACATGCCGACTTGGTGATGTGATGGTGAACTGGTGCTGCGGCCGCAAAAATTAAATATTGATTCTGGGTCTCTTGCTGCAGCGAAGCCCATAACGAACATGTGAAAACCATTACCGGTACTAAAACCAATAGAAAATTTCAGAGATTGAAATGTATTAAACTAAAGTCTTAAGAACGTAACTGGAAACGGGATGGAGATGAGTGGACGTGAAATTTATTCATTACTCCCACTTTTGGTAATCGGTTTTATGCACTATATAAAACTCAGTAAAAACATTGATAGGTGTTGATGTATTGAAAACACATACGAAAGAGACAGTTTTAATATTTTCAAAAATTTCAACATCTATTGATACGGTTAAGTACAAATTGATAAAATTGTAGATTAAAAGTTTGTTCATTTTGTAAAATGTTCAAATTTTATAATTTCAAATTCCACGTAGAAACGTACGTTCAGCAAAACATTATTTTCCACTGTTAATTAAAGTACATTCTAAAATCAAAATTGTAACATATATGTAGAATGTTTAACTTAAATATCATTCACAACCAAGCCCTTACAATATCGCTTATTCGTTTTATTTAAAAAAACATTCGTTTCCTAGCAATTATTTTGCAAAAGCAATTATACAATTTCTATCTCTGCATAATTCGTGAAACAACGTATAACCTCATTAATGTCACTTTTTGATGACGTTCGAAAATGTATTCTGGTTAAATTCCGTTCTATAAAGGACTTTTGCATGTTTAGCTTTTACGCATGCCGACGTTCATTATCGGAAAGGATATTACAGCACATCCGGTGAATTTCCATCCAACGAACTTCGCACAGAGGTGAAAAATTCAAAGTAATTTCTCAAATATATTTTAAGTATATATATATATATATATATATATATATATATATATATATATATATATATATTATATAATACATATAATTAAATATATATATTAAGTAAAAATAATATATTTTAAGTAACTAAATTATTTTTCCAGGTAGATTGAAATGTTATCATACAGATGAGTTCGTTGAGTTCAAACTAATTTTCTGGCGCCCCTTCGGAAATTTACTATTTTCTTTTCGGGAAATGCCTGCGAGATACGCTGGTCCACGTGCAGCCGTGCTTAACGGGTTGCATATCACATAGGGATTCGATAGGACAATACACAAAATAAGCACTTCGTTGAAATTGCGTCAATACTAGTTACCATAGTACGGAATTGAGTGAACATTCAGTGTATTTATAATTACTGTAATACAAAATTACATTATTTTAATATTATTGACGTTTTATCCAGCTTTAACTCTTAAGCTGTCGCAGGATGAATTTTAACGTTGTTCGCGTGGAGTGTTCGATACTCCGCCCAATATTTATTTTTTCTACCTTCTCAGTATATCCTGTTAAAATGAAGGTTGAAATAGAATGAAAGATACCTGAGAAACATTTTTCATCTGATTTTCAATTCATTTATCTTACTTAAATGTCAAATACTGTAATTACTTCTTTTAATTGGGACGTTTTTATTCGTAAAATGCATCGAAACTATGTGCAACTAATTTGTTTTATTATTAATCTTTAAAAATAATCTTAAAATAGTCATAATACTCCCTTCACAAGTAGTGATTTTGAATGTTTCGTCTAAAAGACTGAACAAGATCCGCGCAAAGTATCCTGTACATCCCTACTACAACGACGTCACTTTCCAGGAAAATTGGAGCGGGCTAATTTTGTCTCGATTCAACCACTGGGATAGGAATGCTTTCCGGGAAAGTTTTCAAAGGGGCAACTATTCAAGGGGAACATTTCCCCCATAAAAGTGTTATTTCTGATGCTGATATTTTCTGTACACCCGAAGCTATTGATTAAGGGTTAAAATGCAGCAAATTTCAGTGGATTTTCATTCAAATTAATTATGTTGGTTGAAAGAAACTTTAGAAGGGTAATTCAATAAGCGTGTGGACTCAAAGTAAATAAGTATGTGCATCCAAAGTAAATAAGTATGTGCACTGAAACTAAATAAATACGAAGTTTAGTCAAAACACATTAATGTATTACAGACATTTCATTTGGCACATATCGTGCATTAACTAGAAATCATTTTATACTATTTAAATAAAACAGAAAGGTAGAACAGAATTGAGAAAAAATCAACCATCCATGAGTATTGTTTCAGGTACAAATCAATAAATATCTTATTGAATCAACAAAAATGCAAAAATCTTACTAAGACACTACTGATGATTTTTTTGCTTGATATGAAATAAACTTTTTTGTTTTTTGTGAAATTGTGTTCTTTCTGTATTTTGTAAATATTTTGGTGCGCAGACGTTTTGCCTGTTCTGCTATCACACGATTATGAGTTACAGCCTCTATCCTCCGCAAGAAATATATTAGTTTGTCAACTTAGATTTTAAAATGCTCGTTGTGTGCAACTTTACCAGAAGACGCAGTTCCCAGGTACGACATAATATATGGAAAGAGTATTGTCATATATATTTTAAAAAGAATTATTGAACTTTTTTAAACATTTTCCTAGTAGTAGTTCGAATATTCGATAATAATGATATAATTGAACCTGCTATATAATGTTCATAACTGATGTACCATATTCTATCTTAATTTTTCTTATTTTTTTACATAACCGGAAATGTGTTTAACCCTAGCATTACCAAGTTGTTTTTGGTAACGTGCGTTATCAACCATGGGTAAAAAGTGCCCATATGTTTAACTCATTATGACTATAATATTGTAACTACATATATTTATCTTGTGAACATGAATGATTTACAATGTACTTAGAAAGATTTGATTAAGTACACATTGTTACATAACAATTAAGGTAATTAAAATAAGTGTTGGATAACTTTGTTGTACATTGTTAAGTTTCAACGTTCATCATAACTGCAATAACTTCATTTTAACTACTATCAGTCATGCTAATTCTTTTCTACAATACGTAAAGTTTAATACAACCCACAAGTACAAGCAGCTGCACTGTATTATCTCGAGGATGGATAACGACCCTACAGTGTTGGCAAAGTAAATCACATGACTTCGTATATTTTTGTCACACGTTTTATCAACCATGGGCAAAACTTTCCCTTGCACAAAACGTTCCCGTATTTTTTAAAAAATCTTTAAGTTTATTACGCAAATTTAAATGTTATAGGTAGAATTAGGTGTTATTTACAAAAAGAATAAAAATAAAAAATTATTTAAATCCATTTAAACAAATTTTGTTTTAGAACCGAACTAATGGGCCCTTTCTGCTCATGCTTGGTAAAGCTGGAGTTGAATGAATACTTCTATCTAATAAACAATATCAGAGGTTCTACTCTTAAAGAACAAACGCATTAAAATGAACCATTTTCCAGAGAACTACGAAACGTCATAATTATTTCGCAATTAGACTGCTCCGCAAAGATTGCGTCGGCGTCGAGGGAAGGCTGACATTGGGAGAATTTCATTTGCGCGTCGCGCGCGGCGCATGGTAATTCCCCGAGGGCGCGTGGGCGGCGCAGCTAGGGCAGGGCAGGGCGGGGCAGGGCGGGGAAGGGAAGGGAGAATTTTTATTAAAAAATGAAAGAACGAAAATACTAGCGACAGGTCTCCTCCCCCTTGCTCTTCCCCAGCTGCCATCATCATTACGTGAATAAACAGTAACCATAAAAATAATAATGTCCCGTCCTTGTACAAGCGTGTCCAACTGTTGATATATGTAAGTTAATAATTTTTAAAAAATGTTTCATTGTGTCATTATTCAGTCTCATCTCCCTCATTCTCTTTTCTCCTCTCATTTCTCATGTTCTTCTATTTCGTCTCTCTTTCTCTCTCTCTCTCTCTCTCTCTCTCTCTCTCTCTCTCTCTCTCTCTCTTTCTCTCTCTTTCTCTTTCTTTCTCTCTCTTTCTCTCTCTCTTTCTCTCTTTCTCTCTCTTTCTCTCTCTTTCTCTCTCTTTCTCTCTCTTTCTCTCTCTTTCTCTCTCTTTCTCTCTCTTTCTCTCTTTTCTCTCTCTTTCTCTCTCTTTCTCTCTCTTTCTCTCTCTTTCTCTCTCTTTCTCTCTCTTTCTCTCTTTCTCTCTCTTTCTCTCTTGCTCTCTCCTCTCTCCTTCTCTCTCTTTCTCTCTCTCTTTCTCTCTTTCTCTCTCTTTCTCTCTCTTTCTCTCTCCCTTCTCTCTCTTTCTCTCCTTCTCTCTCTTTCTCTCTCCTTCTCTACTCTTTCTCTCTCCTTCTCTCTCTTTCTCTCCTTCTCTCTCTTTCTCTCTCCTTCTCTTTCTCTCTCCCTTCTCTCTCTTTCTCTCTTTCTCTCTCTCTTTCTCTCTCTCTTTCTCTCTCTTTCTCTCTCTATCTTTCTCTGTCTCTTTCTCTGTCTCTTTCTCCCTCTCTTTCTATCTCTTTCTCTACTTCTTCTAAGTCTCAACTTCTTCTTTCTTATTCTTCCTCCTAATCTTCTGTATCATCTCTCTCACTCATTAGCTTCCTTTTCTCCACCGCGTCCTTTGCTTTTCTTCCTATTTTTTCTTCCCGTCTTCCTTTCTCTCCTCCTCATTCTCCTCTTACCCAACCTTCGTTCTCACTAACGTCATTGGCACGTTTTCAGATCCACGGAATGAGTTCGATGAAGGAGCGAGCGGATATATTTGCTCTTTTTGTCTATTTGTTTTTTTTCTTCTTACAGAAATGAAAAGAAATCGAAGGAGAAAATTAAAGATATTAATTTACATTTGTATCAATATAATTCTTCAAACAAGAGTTTGTACATGGGTAAAGTAGAAGGCTCACGTGAACAAATTCGCATTTTTTTCGCGAAACAGAAACAACTACAATAAAATTGTGACTTTTGGTGTAGGTGAAAGTGGAAAGCTGGGTAGAGAAGATGAGAGATGACATTTCAGAAGAAGAGGCATAAATGACACATTATTTTTATATTAAAAGCGAATGGTCAGAAGTGAGAATTATGTTCTTATTCTTTTAAAATTCTAAACTAGTGGTGCTACAGAATGGCACAGACTTTCTCGTAGTAAAGTTTTATAATCTCCTTGGTGTGACTGGCATTACAGTCTTGCCCCATTCTCTTGCCAGCTTCCATCTGTCGCCGACCAAAGTAATTTTTTTTGACATTTTTTCAATATTTCAGTTTCCTAAAAATATAACCGAAATATTTATTTTAGACTGTTAAAGAAGAGTAAAACCTCGTCTTAAATGGCGATTTTCATTGAAAAGTTTGGAACCGTTTTAAAGAAAATGGCGTTTAAGTGTTATTGTAAATGCGAAATTTGAAGCTCTTTTTCACAGAATATTTTTGAATTTTTGAAAAACTTCATTTAAAATCATTTGAAATACTTCAACACAAGCTACATCGCCCGGTGAAAATCCAATTTGGAAAAAATCATACATATGGTTTAGGCGCTAGTTGTGTTCACAGACGGACGAACAGACGGACGAACAGACGGACGAACAGACGAACGAACAGACGGACGAACAGACGGACGGACAGACAGCCGGACGGTCGTTTTAAAAAAATCACTTTTTCGGTATCAGGTGATGCAAAACGTGTATTTCCGTTGAAATCTCGAAATCGATTTTCCACAGCATTACATAACTTTCTCTGTACTACGTATATACACGTACGTATACGGGAAAGTAATAGGAGGCTGAATGTAGGGAAGGTGGAGTAGAACCCATAGGAAGCAAAGAGAGCCGCCCCCGCTGCCGCAAGTTCCCGGAATATTTCTGCGCGCGGCCGCCGCCGCATACTTCGGCCTCAATTGAGCTTCATTATCACGTGGCGGCGCGCCCGTCGGTTCCGATCGTATCGCCTATCCGGCCTGGCGCGCCACCCAGCGACGGCCTCGGCTGAGAGGCGGGGGTGTGGGCGGGGACGGGGCTGGGAATTTGCGTAGTGGAGGGTTCTGGAAGCGGCTCGGGCGGTAGGGGGCGAAAAGAGGGTTCTGGAGGTAGTGTATACGGCAGCGGTGGTGATGGGTGAGAGGCTAGGGCAACAGTGGGGTTATGGAGTCACCGGTAGCAGGACTGGTAGCGGTAGCTCAGTGCATCAACTGATGTCACTGCAGCGCCTCTAACCGGGAGGTCCTAGGTTACACTCCCCACGGCAGCAGGATTTTCGACACTAGCTTTTCAGCTTGGTCGAATTCAGTCGCTGTCTGGAAGAGAATTCTAGCGGCCGGCTCCTCTGATCGGTAGTTTTCCGTGGTTTCTCCGATCAACACCAGGCGAATGCCGGAGCAGTACCCTACCAAACGGGCCACGGACCGCGGGGTAGCAGGGAAGTAGCGAATCCGGCAGCGGGAGCAGCTGGAGTGACCTGGGGTGGCGAGGAGGGTGATGGCGGTTGGAGCAACAGCGGTCGTGGGGGCACAGCAGTCTCATGACGGCAGTTAGGGGGAGAATTAGAATAAGAAGATTAACGGAGACTGAAAATGGAAATAATTATATATCTTTGTATCTTTATTTAGTTGGTGAAAGAAAAAGATTGCGGCCTGGGCAGGGAAATTATTCATAGAAGAAATGATAAATTCCTAGTTAAGTTCAAGGACCTGTTAGTATGAGGATGTTAACAAAATGTAATATTTCTCTACCTCTGTCTTTATACTTCAAACTTTTCTTTACCTAAAGTGTAATCTTTCCCATTAAATGTAGGTCTTTAATAGCACTCTTCGCTTTTTTTCCATCTTACGTAAAATGCTTTTCGGCTGCTACACTGCAGTTAACGGATGTTCTAGTAGTGTGTCGTGGTCCGTGAGAAAGTTTGGCTCGTATTCTCGTTTGGGTTCTTGGCACAAAACAAGCAACTCGTCGAGATGGTCATCGGTGACAGTAAAGGATTCCGTAAAAGCAAATCAATACTCTGCTATCAAGGCAAAGAACGCAAAGTTGAGTGACAGGGAGATAGTGTTCATTTGAAGTAATTACATTCGACGAAAATGGAAAATCGTTCATTAAAGACCAATGCGACAAATGGTGGTTCCGACTCTTAAAATAAAGAAAAAAGCATTTTTAAGTTCTGAACATGATGTTTCAAATATATGTGACGTTATTGATATTGTGTACCATCAATTTTTGACATATCTATATATTTAAAAAAGTAAAGTGTTCTGCCATGGCTTCGTTTACAGCTTCTACTGAACCGATTGTAGTATTTTTTTCCTTTAAATGAAAGAATGTGATCTCTTGATGTGTTATCATAAAATTTTGTGTAGATTCACCAACATTTATGCTGTAAATGAATTAATTCAATCATTCTTTAATAGTACGTTTATCAATAGTCAATTGTTTTTTTCCAAAGAGTGGCTGCTTCATGGTGGCACTGCTTGGTGCTTTATTTTGATTGTTGAGATTTGTTTACAATTCGTCAAGGTTTTGTTTCAGTGTAATAATGCATTGTGGTGTTGACAGTTTGCATGTATTTGCTTTCGTGGTGCATTTTGTAGAGAACATTCGGACAGTGGGTTTTGTTCAGTTGTACTGAAGTAGTGAAGTTATTCACATGTTATGTCGAATTCCGAATCCTTGACCACGCGCCCCAAAACACGCAAACGTATATTAACTTGACGCAGGGAAAGAGAAAGTCAGCGTAGGTATCGTGATAGTGAGGTCATTTTGTTTTCTGTTGGGTCGTTGTCTATAAAATTTCAGTTTTGTTCTGATTTGTACATCCCATGTGAGAGAAATTCTGCAAACCAGTTTACTCTGTGTTGCTTAAACGGGAAAATAAGGTTACCTTCGAGCAATATGCCAGAAGGAATCAAACAGTTGCTTATAGGAGATGATGACACATCAAAAAACTTTAGAAATAATAACCGTCAGTATAATAGTGCTCTTTCTTTTGTGTAATTTGGTGTCGATATTACATAGACACCTGGTCATGGGCCATACGTGTTCAAAATTTTGGGAACTCCACATCACAGAATATCTTCGTTGCACCCTGAAGATCCAAATAATGCAACGTATTGTAAACATTAGTCTGGGCACAGTATTTTACATTTATCTCAGATCTCACCGTCAAATTTTGACGGGTTCTCACTAGTACTTTATAAAGACTGTTATCACAGTTCAAAGTATTGACTGCTCCAGACGGGAATCGTACTTGAATATTCCCGTGAACGCCTAGTTACTCTAACACTTTGAGCTTTGGAGACAATCGAACAGCCTTTAGGGTAAGAGAGCCCCCATTTACATTAAGAAAACACTAAAAGGTTTTCGTTTAGAAAGAAGTTAGGTCTCTTCGAAATGTTGTAATTTTGCTTTCAATGGATGGTGTTAACGTTACCGGTTTTAACGTCAATAATAGTATCTTAAAATTTATGCAATAAACGTTTTTATTCCATCATTTTTTCATTGCGTCGTTTAATTGTGCAAGTTTCAATCGAGAATCAAGTTACCAAAAGCAGTTAATGGTTCGTCTTCAAGCGCGAAAGTGTATCAGGCGTTTGCTAGTAAGAGAGATTTTTAAGATCCAAGATCGAATGTTCTTAAATCCAAGAATAAGTGAGTGAATACAAATGCAACGTCCAGCAATAGTTTGAAGTAGGTATCCCTTTAAAAAGATCAATTATTTTAATTATATGTTATGCATTATGTTTTCAAATTAAGGTGGATAGCAGGATTCCCAGCTATCTCCAAGATATTATGTTCAGATTTTGGTAAATATGAATCATTTCATTTACATTTGCACCAACACATTCACTATGGGTGCACACAGAATAGTGATTGTACTTTTCCATAATTTTTAAACCTCCTTCATTTCATTAGATTTCGTGAATAAATACTGAATTATTTGATACAATATTTTGGTGATATTTTGATTTTTTGTGCATTCTATTTTTGTTAATATTTTTCTTTACTTAACATTTTTCCATCTGTTCGAAGTAATCACAAGGGTTCATTTACGTATACTAATATTGCACCACCCAGTCACTGTTGTAAGTTCAATAATTATAAGGGAATGAATTGTCCGTTTTGCAGTGGTCAACTATCGTTTCTATATCAAAGCTACTTACCATAGGGGAAACTATTAAATATTTCAAGCTATGTGAAATTAATTACAATTATGTATATTTAGGGTATTTTATTTTTACTTTTTGCTTCAATTTTCGATAAATCATAAAAGACGTGGTATGGATGAATTCAAACTGAATCACCAAAAGAAACTTCATCATTTTGATACGAATTAGGAAACCTAAATTCATTGGTTAATTGAAATAAAAGGGTTTTCGTAGAAATTAAAATTACAGTACAAACATTTTAAACAGTCAATTTTAGGAAAATATGTACGAACTACTAAAAGGGTTTTTCAAACAAAACTTAGAACTCAGGAACAAAATAAGATTTGACAGATACACTGCAAGAGGAAGAGAAAACATGATACAGTCCTTCAAGACATGATATGGTCAGGGAAAGATAGCAAAATAACAATGGACTAATGAATCCACGTTGTTCGTAGTAGGCTAAAACGAAGGAGGGTGTGAAACCCAAGTCGTATCACTTGTCAGAAAATTAACTAAGACGAACTCCTCTCCTTCCACACCCATTTAGTTCCAACAACACCCACCACACCATCGTCTCTAGAAAACCCATCGCATTCCTTCCTTTGTCCGAACGAGTGAAGTTCCTACAAACATGGTTGGGTGGAAGTACACGATACGTCAATTTAGGGTCCCGAAATCCCAATTACGCCGCGAAATAACCTATCAGGGCGCAGATGGGGAGGGGGGGGCTTGGAGGACGGGGCGGCGGCGTCCGAGCGAAGGCGGGGCTGAGACGGCGTCCTCCGCCGAGGCGGCGGCGGCGGCGGCGAGGGCTCTCTAAAAGAGAGGCGAGGGCGGCGAGGGCGGAGGGCAATCTCCCGCGCGGAAATGCGAAGCGCGAGAAGCTCCCCGGCGCGGCGCAGTGGGCGCGAACGCACGTCCGGGAGGCGGAAAGTCGTTCACGGGCTGCAGCGCTGGCGCAACTCCAAAAATGAAATTTTGAGATGAATGGCTTTAAATTGTTCGCTGGCGGTGGAAATGCAGGTATGATTCGCCAAATAATTATGAAAATTATGATAATAATAACTCTAATAACAACATTAATAATATCCTCCATGGAGACCGATCGGGACCTTAGAGCTTTTCCCAGCTGGGGCGGTGCTCCGCTGCTGGGAGAGTCCTGGTTACGGGGAAACCCCGCTAGCCGACTGTACGTCGGCGCCGAATTTTGCCATCAAGCGGGGGAAGATCACTGACATCTTCCGAGGAAAAGCATGCACTACACTTACGGGACTAGTGACCTAAGTTGTTGAAGCGCCCGGAATCACTAACCAACCAACCAACCAACCAACATTAATAATAATAAATTTAATAATACAAAGTATAATTCATTGTTTAAAAAATGAACTGCCTCAGCCGAGAATATAACCCGGATCTTCCGGTTCACGTGTAGTTGTTGTGGCTTGCTCTGTTGAGCATATACTAAGAGATCCGGGATCGATGCCCAGCTGCGGCGATCAATTCTTCGAACAACAAACTTAATTTTAAAATCATTTCTGATGAAGGCTATGAGGTTGCAATGCCAATTAGCAATTGCGAAACGGGAAACACATTCCCTTGTAATTGTCAAAACATACAACTGTGAGATGGTAAAATAATATTAATAATAATAATAATAATAAGAAGAAGAAGAAGAAGAAGAAGAAGAAGAAGAAGAAGAAGAAGAAGAAGAAGAAGAATACTCGTAGTAATATATTAGAGTGATGATAATAATAAATAATCAATCATTGATGAACGACAGAATGAGCATTAATAATTGCTTCTTACAAGCCATGAAATATTATTTTTTTACGTACCCTGTTTTGCAGACCATGCAAAATATCTAGGAAGGTAACAGCCAGCATAACAAAAAAGCACTACAGCAATAGAAAAGAAAGTAAAAACGAACATACGCTAATGCTTGCCTTTCGAAGCCTGGGTAACTGTCCCTCTCTTAGTGCTCTCTGGGCGTGGGAAACTCTTTGATCGATGGCTATTAGGACTATGGGAAGACCGACTGATGGCACGCAAATTGGTTCCCCAAGCGTGCGACGCATTTTCCACAATGAACATCAACTGTCACCGATACTGATCGCGTGATATCACGTTAATCGATGGATAGGAAGTTACCCCCAGCTGATGTTGAGAGAGCCCAGGGGCACTTCCAACCAAAATTTTTACTTTAGATGAAGTGATCACTTTTCCTATGCACTTCATCTTTAATGTTGCTGCTTTTTGTGATTTCCTTGTATTTTGGTTACTTAAAATTAGTTTACATTCATTAACGGAAAGAATATGAAAAAAAATAAATTTAGTGTGTTAATTTACTATTTATTCATTTTCGTAGTCCCCAAGAAGATAATTTATCGATAATTACCAACAAATAAGTGATATATCATATTATAGAAGCGGTCTTCAATAATATGTAACAAGCATTAAAAGAATATTAATCAAATTAAACGTACTGTTATTTGATTTAAAGGAAGTTATGTTATCTTTGTTTTGAAAACATGAAGTTAGTCATGAATTATACATTTGATTTGTCTTTGCCGTTTGTTGGTTTCCTCTACAAGTGGGTTTCAATCCTGTTTTGGTGTATTGCCCAGTTACAAGATGTTTCTGTACTTGCATGGTAGCATGTAGCGTATTAGACAGTTCTAGATCGAAAACATCGCCACAAAAGTTCATATTGCTTTAATGCTTTTACTGATTATTTGTTTCCTAACACAGTGTGATTATTCACAAAGTAAACTAATTAACTAATGAAATAAACCAAATGAACGTACCGTAAATTTCAATGAAGAGAAAATTCTATATTTTTCCTGAGAGCTAGAATTGGTTTAAGTGCGATACGTCTATCATACGTGAGATCTTTCTACGAATAGAGGGCGCCGATGAATAATAATCAGAATACAATTTTAAGCTTTTATAAAAATTGAATTCAATGCTTTAACGCATTATAAAATGCTGCACAAATCTTTTCTTTTATCTCTCATTTTTTAGTAGATAATTGAATCGTTTTGTTTCAATGTGCTTTTCCTTCAATGAAAGTAGAACATGCTAACTATATTACTCGATTCCTACAGCATACTCCTGATGTGAAAATTTAAAATTTCATCAAAGTGGCCTTTGTACTGTACTATTTACAAGGTAAATTACTTCGTTGCTGGCAAATTAGAGAATGTTTATTATTGAGAAAATTGAACCAATTTTGTGTCTCATCTATCTAGCTTACATTTTCAAAATTAATGTAATTCTGATACGAATTAGTTAAAGTAATGACTTCCTGTTCACATTAATACTATACAATGTCCATTTCAATTGTCTGATTCGACAAACTCATGCTACAGAATAAACATATTGAATTAATTAATTAATTTTCTTATTTGTATACTTTAATTTCTTGTTTCTTCTAATTTCTCACCATCATTTTCTTGTCACTAACCTTATTATTTCCTTTATCTTAATATTCCTTAAGTCTTTAAGTTTCATAGTCTAAAGTTTCTTAATATTTATATTCCTTAAGTTCCTACCTCTGATTTAACTATTACATATTTTCTGGAAATATGAATATAGGTTTCTGCTACTCCAAATATTGGATAATATTACGGGATTTAATATACTGATTAATGCACCTGAGTTACAAAATCACTTGCTGACTGTGTCGAACTGTTTGCAATCAATGACCGATAAAACCATTACATTAATTTACTGTAATGTAATCTGGGACATCAAGTGCATAAGTGCTAATGAATAGCCATAATAATAGGATCCTGTCGGTGTCGATACATTTCAAATATTCAAAGTTGTAAATACAGAGTATACGACGTCGTTAATTGAAAATAATGTATTGATTGAACTTTTTTCCAGTTCGCGTCAACTGAAAATGCAGTTTTTATTGTTAATATCAAAGGAAATGATGAATTTCCCATCGCAGTTGTGGCCAACAAACTACCTCGGCTAATTTACAACTAAATCTATACTTTTGTCTTGCTTACCTACACGTTTTTTAGTTAACATTCCAGTAATTGTATATAGAAGTAATGTAGATTAGAAGGGTACTGTCTCAACTGCGTTGAATTCATAGTATAAAAAATCTTCATTTTAAAAGCGTTTTTCTGTCCGTTCATTTCCCTGTCGGTCACTTTATTACTTTTTTGATAATACAGACTCTTTTTTTTTAAATACGAGTATTAGCGGGCCGTAAGCATAATTTTCGTGACATTGTGTTTTTAATGTTAAGTAAGTATTATACTCACGATGTATTAAATGTGTTCCTCTTTGAGTTCTAGAAATATAAATTAACAATTCTTTTTAATTGCTAATTTGGTATTTGCAAATTAACAGTGATTTCTTCGAATTGTAGTAATAGACGAAATTTTAGGCTGAAAATAATGAATATTGAAACACAACAGTCGACTACCGCTAGGAAATCTGCCATCTGTCGTTCAACGTAATGTCGTCACGCGTTCAGTAACAGTGGCAGAAAGCAGGACTATGCCACACCCATAGTTCGCCAAGCACGCGACATACCTTGACAATTATATACAGCAATAACACATACCCAGAGTTTTCCCATGCTCAGGGTTCATAGTGAGAATTGAGGCCTTCAGTTTCCAGGCACAAGCTCGGTCATCAAGATCATTTTCCACGAAGTACATCTATCATTGACTGCGGTTAATAAAGTGATAACTCCAGAAACTACATTTTACAGGAGAAACACATACGCCTTGTTTTCCATCCACTTCTTTTAAGTAATCTTCGAGCTTGAATAACGAGAAAACTGAAAATTTTTATGTTTACCTAGGATCTCGAATAATTATTTTACCATGGATTCAGATTATTTTCTTACTTATTTTCTATGGTTGATAATTTGATGAAATTTAAGTTAAGTTTTTAATTATACACATGTAAATTATTCATCACTCAAAAGGAATTGTACTTATCTGGTGATACAAAAATGTAGAGAATGGAGGAAAACAGTGTTTGTACCTCATTTTCAGCAAAAAGAGGTCTTATTAGATTCTCTAGGATTAAACATGCTGTGTTTTATCGGAGATCTCTTTCTGACCTATGGGCTTAGGTGGCTTAGGTAGTAGTTTAGTAGTTAGGTAGATTCACCGCAGTGACATCAACTAACGTCACTGCAGTGCTTTTGACCGGGAGGTCCTGCTGTTCGAGTACCGACGATGACAGAATTTTAGACACTAGCTTGTTGGCTAGGTCAAGTTCAGTCGCTGTCTGGATAAGAATTCTACCGGCCGGCTGCTCTGATAGTTTTCCGTGGTTTCTCTGAACACCACAAGGCGAATTCCGGAGCAGTACCCTTACGATTGAACCATGATTCGCGCGCGATCTTTCCATCTTCCTCCTTGTCCTATCCTTAGCCTTTACTTACACACACTTACACTTGCATGTACTCGTAATACGTTGCTACACATGCCAGGAGCTTGGAATATGTCCTGTCTGTGGCGGAACACCGTTGGTGTGAGATATCTGGTTAGGGAAGACCTAGGCAACCGATGTCGACTCCTGATCTCACTATTGTAACATAGTGGTTTTTTCGTGCCTAGCAACATGAGACGTTGTTGGGGAACAAAATAAATAACCATAATTCTTTGAGAGGTCGAGGTAAACAGACCTGCTCGGCAGATTCACGAGGCTGTGGGTGCGGATAGTCTCTGAATTATGTTCTGGAGCACAAATAACAAAAGTTTGTTGTCCTGAAAGATATTTCATTTCTGGAAAAGAGTTGACTGGTGGTCAGCGTGCCCATGACTGACCTTGGCAGCGCTGCCGATTGCGACGCTACAGTCGTGTTGTAAAATTGATGGTAGCGGCGGAACGTGTCTAACAAAACGTCATATGTGTATTACAGTACACTGACCCTGAGAAACTTGGACTTTTGAGTTTTCTGGAAGAAAGTTGTGGTATGTGACCAGAACATTTCATTGGTCTATCGTGTGCTGTGTGGTGGCGATTGGCCACCGGAAATCAAAGACTCAAAAGACTTTTTATTTTGCCGAGCAGGTCAGATTACCTCAACCTCTCAAAAAATTATGGTTATTTATTTTATGTTCTCCAACAACGTCTCGCATACCTAAGCAAACCACTACGTTACACTATCTAGTGGGGGTTGCACTATGTGGAAAGACGCATTATGAGATTGCAAAAGTTGCGGAACAAATAGCAGATAAAATTGCACAAAAATGATAGTTAATAGATATCAGTTCAAATCACAAATTATAAATTTGTAATTGATAATTTGTAATTTGAACTGCTATCTATTATCTATATTAATCCCCCCCGTCGCATTTCATTTTTTGCAATTTTATCTGATATTTGTTCCGTATATTTTGTAATCGCATAATATGTCTCTTTACTTTTATTTTATAATTTTTAATTTGAATTGCTATCTATTATCTATAATCTTTCCGTTGAATTTCAATTTTCGAAATTTTATCTGCTATTTGTAATTAAAATTTAAATGTATCTATTAATTGTAATTTAATTTGCTATCTTATTTTGTAATTTAATTTGTAATTTATTTATATTTTCTTTTTGTAAATTGTAGACTGATGATGATGCCAAAGCCATCAAAAGACAACTGTATCAATAAAAATACTATGTTGACGAAGATGACCTCCTTTATTTCTTCATTAATAACGTCAACAACACCGAATCAGAATTCCCACAACACGAAATAATCAACCTTTGTGGTTTTGCCCTCCAAGAGCAGCCCCTACATCCTGTGTGCGCCGCCGCTTTAAGGGGTGCGTTGGCGCGCTGGGGGGGGGGAGATTGTTCGCTCGCCTTCTTTTCCACGCCGCGGCTTCTCTTCCCCTCGCTCGCCCGTTTTCGCTTCCTTTCCGCAGCTATTGGTTCGGTTTGCTCGGGCGTTCTCAAGCCCTTGCTGGTCCTCCGAGGGTAATGAGTACGGTCGCTGCCTCGCTCCTGCTGTTTGGTCACGATCCATGCTGCTCTAGATGTTAGGATGAAGAATTTGAGGCGGGTGAAGCGGAAATATGATCAATTATTTTGGAGAAAATGATAAGCATTGACTCCAACTATGGTGTGTATGGGTGTTTTTTTGCAACCCATGCCGTTTAACGTCGGAAATCTACTCCAGTGGCAATCAATGAAAGCGGTATATCGCTCGCTCTCTCTATGTTCAATTGGGTATAGATTACGCTCATTTCGTGGCACTAGTAACCGCAAAGATATGTAGTGAAACTGTTTATAATCTGTTTTCGTTAAATATTCAATGAATTGTTCCTTATGGCTAAATTATAAAGACAAAACATTGAAAATCAATCTTATGATGTTATTAATCCTTGCCATTACTTTTAACTCAAAGATTTAGGTGTTTTTTTAGGAGTAATGTGAGAGTTAACGTTGACATTTAATGAACTTATATTAAAATATTTTTCAATAACTTTTTAAATGTGTTGCAATATTTACCTAAGCATTCGTTTTAATTCTCAATGAGCGACTGTATTAAAACATTCCTATTAGTTTCAGTCTCCAAACGAAATCTTTTAGAATTTATTTCGCAAAAGGGAAATCAACCATAAAACGAATTATTTTCAAATGAGTTTACTAATTTGAAAGTCGCAACTTATCTTAAAACCTCGCAGAAATATGTGTGTGGCTTTCTGATTCTCAATAAAAAAAAGAAACGAGAGAAGAAAAAGATAGACTCCAATGAAAGCCCATCTTCATTCAGGGCTTTCGCGGAATCTTTGACGATTTATTCAAAGGAAACCTTGATTTCCCTTGGTAGAACTCTCAGTACAAGCCACGTTCTCTGCCATGACTGAGCTGACATCGAGATAACTGAAAAGAAGTAATAACGGAATTCTAAGGCAGCAACGGTAGACGCCAATCCACGAATACTGAAAGACTTCAGAAGGGATGAGAAATTATTTTGTATGGCTCGCATACTAACGTGGGACCCTTGCAATAGACGATTTTCGTAATGCTGTACTGTTATATCGACTTAACGCAACTAGAGGGAAGAAAGTCACTCTTCCCGAAACTAAAGGAATTTTAACAGTTCGCCGTCCGTTAATAACTCGCCGTCCGTGAATAAATTTTGACAGTTCGCCATCCGCCGAAAGTAAAGGAATTTTAACAGTTCTCGGTCTGTTAATAACTGAAACAAATTAGTTGTATGAAAGATAGCGTACGGGTATTACTATTACCTTAGACTCGTGAGCTATCGCTTTATTTCATGAATTTTAACCGCGTTCAGTATTCGCTTTATCCGTATCTGTCTAATCTCGTCAATAATTATAAACTTATTTTATTTTTTTTGAAACGTTCCAAAGGCAAAGGTAATTTGAAAATGTATACGAAGTTTCAGGTACAATATAATTGTTTGATTTATTGAAGGGAAAGAGTTGGAATTTCAACTAAAATAACTTCTACATAGGCTTATTCCGCACTTATTGCAAACATCTATTCTATAATGATTTTTTTTACTCTAATTTTTGTCCTGAGTGCAAAGATGATCAACCTCCTTTGCCAATGAATTATTATTATGACAAAGATTATCTTGGCAGCGCTTCACATCTTTGTAGGATCTTATAAGCTTACTTTACAAGAGTATCTAATGTCTAATAGTGACTGTTACATCAGATAAGTAAAAATAAATAAATGAACATTTTATTTTTATAATTAAAATAAATGAATTCTTCGTCATTGCCTTGTCTTTTCATTTTAATAATATCTCAAATTCAGGGAGTATTCACTACAAAAATATTTGTTCGCCACAAAACATCTCAATAACTTTTGTTTATGAATGGAGGAGAAAAAAGGTGCTGTTGTTCGCATTCTACTTATTTTTCTCAAAAGAACATCCATATTATAATCACGTTCCGGTGTAAACAAACTTTTTTCTACGATGCTTCAATTTTTCACGTCGTCTTACGAAATTCGGTTTAATTAAAAATTCCTGGAGGTCTCTTGCGCTACTGGTACGAAACCTGCAACGAGGAAGCGAAGAAAAAAGAAACTCCAAAAACACCTAAAAAGAGGAGAGAAGAGAAGGAAGTTAAAGATATTAAAGTACTTTTAGGACTTCTAGGTTCAGACTTACGGTAAGGAATTCTTACAAAAAATCATTCAAGATTTCCATTACCTTCGGAAGGAGATGATTTAGATCAATGTCACAAAATTAGAGGGGTTTGAGGTGTAGAGACCAAGAACTTTCCAATAATACTGATTCCTTTAAAGTTTTTTAATACAACAATGAACATATTTTTTGGCTTCCCATTGCACTGCCTCTTGTGCATCTACTCACTTCTCTGATATTCTGAGTTGTAAAGAGTTGTTGCGCCTTCATAACTACTTTTAGAATTTCCTAATCCAATTCGTAGAAACAGACTCCCGCACCATCGCCAAACTCAAATCTCCTCCCTATGCAAACTTTTATCTAGCTCAGCCGTGTCATCTCTCCATCCCCGGCCGTCGTTGACTTTGCTTTGCGTTTCTCTCAACCTCTGTTGGCCTCTCTGTCGTGCACCACCCAAGGGGTGGCGCACGCCGTCCCCTCATCAACCTACTCCTCCCTATTTGGCCACGATCCACCTCACTCCACCCCGACCACCGCATTTCTCTTTTTTAAATAAACCAACATCCCTGGTATTATTTTCCCTCTAACATTAGTGTTCATCGTAAATTTACAACCGTTCCGTCACTGACTTCTCTTCCACCCTCCCGGATTAAAGTTTTTATTTCCCTTCTCTATTCAAAACCCCGATCCTTCCTTCGCTGTCTCTCTCTCTCTCTCTTCCGCACTCCCCTTCAGACCCCCTCTAGCCACCGCTTCTCGATTCTCTGTCAAGTCTCCGCCCACGTATGCTCCCTGGCGGCCGCCCCCGCTCCGCAGACTTTCCGCCGCCCCCGACGCGCAACTCGGCATGAATAGGCGACGCACGCCGCGCGGCGTCGGAATGCCAACGACCTCGGGACGCCGCTGCGGCAATTCCGACGGCCCGGCCTCCTGCGATCTGCGCGGTCTGCTCCCCATTCTGAAAGTTTGCAGGCGGCGCGTTACTGTCGCGTGTTTCGTTAACTCTCTTGCGAGCTAGGAGTTTGATGGATAGGCTAGGGTAGATGATAAGATGAATATAAATACAGCTCTAGGAGGGATGGAATTATTAATAGTATTTAATAACATAAGTTAGTAGCATATGTCACACTTAAATATCAAACTTTTATTTACAATTATTTTTTGTTTTGTTTGAGGGTGTGTTCAATTATGAAGAATGCACGTTATAAACGGACTTGTTTGTGCTACACGAATTGCAGGACTGCGTTGTAGTTCAAGAAGCAAATTTCTTCTCACTGAAATTTTTTTAACAATAGCTCATAAAACATTTATACCGATCATTCATAAACTCATTGAAAATTGATAAAATCAGTTATACAAGTGCCTTACTAAATCATGATAATGGCAATAAAAATAGTAATGATCTACATGTATCTATGGAAGCTTTCCTACACAAAACATTATTCCATTTTTTGCATTCCGTAATGTAATGCATTCCGTAACCTGCAATTCGCGTTCATTAATCAGTAGAGAATTAAGTAAATGATTACGAGAGGAAATAAATGTAAAACAAATATTTTTTTATTCTCGTAAAGTTATGAGTAGTATGCAAAATACTAACATTGAATATACCCGTTGGAAAATGCTTAATAGAAGCAATGGGTTTCAAAGTGTGTTATCATTAGATAGCCATCATTATCAACACACTTATCTAAAATATTTATTTTTAAATTAAATATCACTCAAATTATTCTAGTATAGCTTATGAACTACATTTTATTGTATTACTAATGTTATATTCTGGTCAATTCTGACAAAATATTCTCGCTATTTTCTGATACGGAATATTTCATGCACTTATTTTTTCATTCATAATTACAACAAATATATCGCAGTATCTTATTTTCATTACCATTAATTAGAGAAATGCACATCGAAGTATATGCTAACTCATAAATGTACTAATTCATTTTTCTGTGCTTTAAAATGGATAATGTTGTGGATTTTGTTACATTTAGGCAGTACCAGAGGTACTCAATGAATTTGTGGTATTTCCTTGAGTTTCTTTCTTCGCAATGACAAAAATTCACCTTTTTTATGATCTAAGATTCTAGCATAAAATAAAACTTCTAATTAATGACACGAAGTTAAGGTGCTACCCATAAACCTGTGTGTGCTAAGAAGCTGAGCTGAAAAGCTGTCTACCTGAAAAATTAAAATTAAGAATTTTCTGTCTTGTCTCTTCTATTGTACTATTTACGGTTTCTTTATTGCAAAGGATGTTCGTATCATCCGCAAAGAGAACCGTTCTTCCGTTTCGAATCGTCGAGGGCATATCGTTTACGTAAAGTAGGAACAGAATAGGGCCTAAAATCGATCCTTGAGGAACTCCACATGCAACGGGCAAAGAGTCGGAAAGGTGCGTACGTAATGTTCCATCATTCCAGTAAGGTATTTCAACTTTCTGAGATCGTTGTTTAAGGTACGAACATAACCAATCTAGAGCAATACCACGGATTCCATATGAAGGTAATTTTGAAAGTAAAATGTCATGATCAATGATGTCAAAAGCTTTTGAGAGATCTAAAAATAATCCAATAGGTGCCTCGTTTTGATCTAATGATGAGGCGACATCTTTAAGAAAAGAAAATATAGCTGTTTCCGTTGATTTTGATTTTCTAAATCCATGTTGGCAATCTGAAAGCGCGTCATGTTTAGTGAGAAAGGTTTCCATTCGTACGTAAAAAAGTCTCTCTAATATTTTTGAAAAAACTGATAGAAGAGAAATGGGCCGATAATTTTGAATTTCATTTTTGTTGCCTTTTTTGAAAAGCGGCTTAATTTTAGCTGTTTTGAAAATATCTGGAAACGTTCCAGTGCATAAAGATGCATTAAATATGTGAGTTAACGGGTGTATAATGGCATACGCACAAGTCTTTAACAAAGAATCTGGGAATTCATCTAAACCGGACGAATATTTATTTTTTAGTTTACCGATTATTTTGAGAATTTCATAGGAAGAAGTTTCGGAAACGAACATTGTGTCTAAAATTTTGGGTGAACTGTCTGTTTTTGAATTTTGTGCCTGAAGACCCTTAGTGAGATCGGCAGCAATTCTCGAAAAGTATTGGTTAAAGAGACTAGCCACTGTTGCCGGATCGTTTACATTTATATCGTTATATTTTAAAACAACATTCTCTACGGGTTTTCTAGTTGATTTGGTAGTATTTTTTATTATATTCCACATTGCTTTTGTTTTATTATTTGAGTTCAAAATATCCTGATCGTTTTTCATGATTTTAGCCTGCCTTATGACTTTTCGTAACAATGTTTTGTATTTTTTAAAGTAGATAAGGAAATCTTGAGATACGTCATGACGTTTAGAAATGAAAGAAAGAATTCGCTTGTTTTTACAAGATGTCCTAATCCCTTGTGTTATCCAAGAATTGCTTTTCCGTGAAATATTTAATTTTCGTTTTTGAAGAGGAAAGCAAGTGTTAAAATGAATTGAAAGAGTTGAAAAAAAGAATTATATTTGTCGTTTGTATCAACAGTATTATAAACCGCTTCCCATGACTCCTGCGTCAAGTAATCAATGAATAATTTTATTTTACTTTTTGTAAACAATCTAGTCATACGTGTATTATTTATTGTGTCAGTGATCGCATTTCTTATAATGGTAAGAATTTGTGCATCGTGGTCACTGTATCCTAAATCTTTTGTTTCAACTTCATATCGAGTAGTAGTTTTGTTAATTATAATTTGATCAATTGCCTTCATCGAATTTTGTGTGATCCGTGTAGGTACATTAATTGTAATGTCTAATTTCATGAATTCCTAAATGCTTGAAAATAAATACTTGTAAAATTAAATAATTGTAGCGTGTAAAAATATAACAAACTCACGTATTTGGTAAAACGAGTTGATATTACTAAAAGAAAGCAAAACAGATGTTATAACAATTCAAAGAGATTTAGCGTTTGTTTACAGTTTAGTAAATATCAATGCTCTAGCATTTCCCAGTGAAAATACATAGAACGAACTTGGCGGTCAAGTGATATGACCTTCCCAACACAGACTACATTTCAGTATCGTCAGAGTTCGAAGGTGGTTTGTTGGCCGCCATTCTACGAATCTATCAAAACCTTGAATTTTGCACGACCATCTGTACAGGGAGAACGTAGCGGTTTATTAAACGGAAACGGGCCATTCGAGGTATCTAATGTGCACTCTTTGAAAACGTTTAACCATTATAAAATATCCCTAAGAAAAATATCAAATAAACAATGTTAAAGGTCACCAGCTTAACATTGCCTTTACTATTTGAATGTTTTCAACATCCCCAAAACCAACAGAAAACCCATGTTTTTACAGGTTATTATAAAACCAATTCAATAAATATAAGCATTTATTCACGTTATTATTTTTAAAACACTCAAATATCTACGATGTTATTTGATTCATGTCTTCATCGAAGATCTGAGATTAAAAAACTGATAAGCAGAGAAAATTAAAGTAATTTTGAGTGATTGATGAAGTTGAATGATCAAATGAAAAACAATGTTTCTTGCTTCATATAATGCTATCGTGTTTAACAGACATGTAATTACATGTGATACCTATATTTAAACATCCAAACTAATGAAAATTTTCAAAATTAAAACCATCAATAAAACGTTGATTCATCAGCAAGGATTATATTATTAAATACTTTTTTGAGATTCATGTGCTCCTGTGTGAATAACGTAGTAAACGTGATTCGTATGATCTAGTTTCTCAGAATAATACAAAACCTGCTAGACACATACACTAAACATAATAGTTGTCAAATAGTTATTTACGACATGAGTATCATAAGATATCTTATTACAATACGAAATTGGAGAATTATCAAACAAGACTCTTTAGCCGGAATTGTTAACCAATTGAATATTGTAATATAATGTTACCATTTGAATATCATAGAAAGTAAGACGCAATTTGTCAAAATTCATGTGAACTATAATTTTTCTTTAAATTTTACTCCTTATCCTGCGAAAGATATGTGACAGTACTTATGTTAACAGTTCTACTGCCATGAGTTTAATTAATTAGTTTTCAGTACGCAAATTATTGTTTTTGGTTTTAAAGAAGCATGGATATACAGAGTATCAGGGAAGGAAACGTCGAAAGAAGTTTGATAGAAAAACAGAAACAATTGTTTGGGCGTAATGCACCTTGAAAAATATTTTTTTATAATCAATTTCTTTCCTATTTGATAAATATATCGACTTGCAAATTGTAGGACTTAAAAGAGAATATAAAAACCAAATAAAAGTTATGCTCATACTCGCCGTAAAAATACGAATTTAGCATAATTAAATTGGCCACAGAATTTGTTTACAAGCAAGTGCATTTTAAGCGTATGTGGCAGGCAAAAGCGCGGCATTGGAGAACTGTTTTTTCAGTATGCCCATCCCACGCTATTCTGCTAGCGCGAATGAATTAAGCGCAAACAAATGGGGTCTACTAAGATGTTAATTTCTTATAAACAATTACATATATCTCGAGAACGAGATACAATAGCACCGAACGGATTCGGGAATTTTGCATCACATTTAAACGCCATTCAGATTAGACAATAAAAAAATTTGCAACAATTGCAAATTTATAAACAATTTCCAAATTTTGCAAATCTAAAGTGGGGAGAGTCTCCCGATGTCCCAGAACCAAAAACAGCGAATTAACAATTTTGCAACAATTTATAATTTTATAAACAAATTCGAAATATGCGTTAGAACGGCCGGGAAGGCTCCGCAAATTGTGCCTGAAATGAATATCTCAAAATAGCAGTTTGTCAGGAGTTACAAATCGATTACTAAAAGTTAGAATAATTGTTGCTAAAATGATAAATATTTACTGGTCTATAGACAATCATTCTGGACGGAAAACCCCGCTTAGAAATATTTTTTTCGTCGTGGCGTACGCGCAGGCAAACTATCTCCTTCGGCAGGGAAATATGACGATATTTCCGTCTCGTACGTAAACGAACTAGCCCCCTCCCCCTGAGACAGCGTTCTTTCTGCCCCTTGGGATGTTGCACCAATCACAGACAACTGTGGTTCTACCTGCTAGCGATTGGTCAACGCGTCCCTCCCCCTGCCCTCCCCCAGGCCGAGGGGTGTCCAAGTTTGTCGGCGCGGTGTGGAAGATAGAATTTTGAACGACATTTTTTCTGAGGGAGAGGGTACATTTGCTTTTTGAGATCAGATAATTTTTTCATTCTCTATTTGTTTATAAATAATTGTCCAAAACGCATTTTTTTACTTCAGACATAACTAGAATGGTTTATCATTCTAGTTCTTTCACTATATTACACCAATTCCACGATTTTTATCATTTTAAGGTAGACAGCTACCTTAAGATACTCCATTTATTACATTCACATTATTACATATCACATATTTTTTATAGTTGTCAGTTTCTCTTGATGTTTATCCCGTTTATACAAATATGACTGAATGTCTGCAACAACGTAGCAGTATTCTAAAAGAGTAAAACACATTTAGAGAGATCAGTCAAATAATTTATATCTTAATAAATAATAGTGATTTCTGTTCATCAATTAGCAAAGTACACTATTTCTTATTTCTTTAGTCGGAATACATCATATTTTCAGCACCTTTATCTGGTAAGCATTGAATGAATCAGTTCAGATTCTTTGAGAATTGGCATATGACGAAGATGTTCTCAACTTAATTTATGAAGTGTATTCTAAATTCGTAAAATGTTGCTCTGAGCTTATCTTTCCGTCTTAAAGGGTAGCGTCTTTCCTGAAGTCTTTCGGAGGAAGTAGGGGTGTCTACTGTGTGGTTTCACCTGCCATCTCCGCGGTCTCCGATCACGGACGCCTTGAAAGCCACGTCAGACATCACCTTCACGTTCGCCAGCCCACCTTCGTCACCGCTTTTGTTACCACCATGCCCACACCACCACCTCTGCACCCTGCCCACTGACCCCTTCCCCCTTCCCCCGCCCACCACTCGACCCCGACACCACCAGTACCATCGTAACGGTCGCCGCCACCGCCACCGTCGCCGCCACTCCTCCGTCCCCATCCCGTCCCCGCCCCCGCCACCACCTCCGCCTCCGCCACCTTCTTTGGCAGCTTGTCACTGCCACTGCCGCCGTCCCGCCGTAGAAGTTTGGCGGCTGGCTGCTGTGATTATTGTTCGTAGTTTGTCAGATCAATACCAGGCGAATGCCGGAGCAGTACCCTAAAAACGAGCCACGGACCGCGCGTGAACTTTCATTCCTCTACCATGTCCTATCCTCAGCCCGTTACACACACACTTACCAGCACTACACTAGCATATATGCCGGGAGAACGTTCGGGAGCTTAGAGCGTGTCCTGGCTGTGGCGGTGCCCCACTGGTGGGAGATACCTGGTTATGGAAAACCCTACTAGCCGACGGTAGGTCGGCGCCGGATCTCACCATCCAGCGGAGGAAGATCACCGCCATCTCCCAAGAAACAACATGCAGTAAACTAACGGGACTAATGACCAAAGTAGTTGACGCGCCCGGAAACACGAAAAAAACAACCAACCAACCAAGCAACGAATACAATTTTTGCCTTGTTTTTGAGTAATATTGATATTAAAACATGCACTTTTATCCCGCAAATATTCACATATTTGCGGGATAAGCGGGGTAAGAAGGCCGCTGTATGGCTACCGCCACCTCCCAAGCAAAAACACGCACTACACGTACGGGACCAATGACCATAGCAGTTGACGCGCCCGGAATCACTAACTATCAATTGGCCACCACTACCACCACCTCTTCCCCGCCCCCCATCCCCGCCACCACGTACACCCCCGCTTCCGCCCCCACCTCCGCTCCCATCACCACCTTCGTTTCCGCCTTACCTCCAACGGAGTCTCCGACTCCGCCTTCGCCACCCCCAACCCCTTCGCCATCAGAGCCGCAGCCCCAACGCCACAACAGCCACACCTCCCGCGCTCCGCTTCCGTCGCCCACGCCACCACATTGACTCGCTGCTTCAGCTGCCGTATTCCGTGGAGCTCCTCCTGCCCCGCCCCCCTTCCGGCACCTCTGGCACTCGCCCACCAGCTCGCTTAATTAATGAAAGATGCGCACAGCCTCGGTGCGGGATAACCGCGCCCAACTGCTGCCAGGGGAGTTGCAACAGGCCGCGGCTTCATCCTGTCATCTCTACGTTACTCTTCTTTTCAACCGCTCTCTACTTTTTGTTTTCTATCCTTTAATTTTATAGTTCGTAAGAAGTCATTTTCTTTGTTTTTTAAATTCGCACTCTTTTCTTTCTGCTCTCTGTTCTTCTCTATTTATTTTCTCTGACTTATTAATTGTACCCAAGTATTCTTTTGAATGCATTTTTGCTTCTTCTTCTTCTTCTTCTTCTTCTAATAGTACACTAAACGTTAGAGAGGAAAAGCATTGGAATCATCTGAGCACTAAGACCTCTATTTTGCGGTTGTAAAATTCGTATTTAAGATTCTTTCGAATTGCTACTATGCCTCCATGTCAAGATGGAGGTATTTGGGGCTCTCTGAAAATGTTCAAGAATAATGCTGGTGGTGAGGAATGCACTTTCGTACCTGAAGATCGGGATGTCTGTGTCGAAGGATGAACATAAGAATGTTCAACCACAACTCTCTTGGGTTGAAACTTGGCAAAGACTCTATCTCTCTCTTCTTCTCCTTGTTTCCCATATTCATTCTTCTCATGTCTATTTTTCACCCCAACTTGATAAATTTCAGATTATTTGTAAACTCTTTCATTCCTGTTCTCTAAAACATTCCTTTCATTTTTTATTCTTTTTGCTCTTCCTTTCTCCTAACTCTTTTAGTTCAGCCCTATTCATTCCTTGAAGTCGTTTTCGAGGAGCAATTTCTCCTTGCTGTGACATTTACTCTGTACACAGCGCATCGTGTGGCTCATCATCTCATCACCGTAACGGCGCCGTGCAGCGGGCCGTTCTGCTTGCCGTGGGAGTTTTAAGAGTCGTTCGGAGGCAGGAAAACGCGACGGTGGCGCCCCTGTCGATGGGAGAGGGAGATAGGCCCGAAGACGGGCAGTTCCGCGGATCCCAAGCCTCGTTCCGGGTGAGGACACGACGCTCGGAAAGAACGCCGCTGGATCGTTAGGGTCTTCCAATAAAGTCCAACCTCTTCACTGCAAAGACTCTCTAAAGATAATTTTAGAGTGAAAAAGAACGTCATAACCCTGTTCCGCCCTTGAAATAATGATGAGAGATATATTGATTATCTTAAGAGGTGTTTATTTTCCACCACTTTTTATGACAACAAAAGTTTTCATAATTCAAAAAGAGCTTAAGAGGTCGTGGAACTAAAATAACGGTCCATGAATTTGATAAATATGAATTATTTTTATTGTATTGTAGGAAAATGGCCAAATGTAAGTCAAAATTAATGCTTCTCAACATGTTTATCTAAATTCCTACAATTATTATTTTTGAAGACGAAAAATTGAATGAAATGTTGCTTGTAACCTCTTCAGAATGTTAGGAAAATAGTACTTTTGATGTAACAAAGGAAATGGTAAAAAAGCGGCAGAAAAATACCAATATTCACATATTTGCGGGATGAAAGTGCATATTTTAATATCAATATTACTCAAAAACAAGGCAAAAATTGTATTCGTTGCTTGGTTGGTTGGTTGTTTTTTTCGTGTTTCCGAGCGCGTCAACTACTTTGGTCATTAGTCCCGTTAGTGTACTGCATGTTGTTTCTTGGGAGATGGCGGTGATCTTCCTCCGCTGGATGGTGAGATCCGGCGCCAACTTACCGTCGGCTAGTGGGGTTTCCCCCTAAACAGGACTTTCCCACCAGCGGGGCACCGCCCCAGCCGGGACAAGCTCTAAGCTCCCGACCAGTCTCCCGGAATATGTGGTAGTGTAGTGCATGTTAGTGTAAGTATGTGTGTAAGGGGAGAGGATAGGACAAGTAAGAGGAAGGAAAGATCGCGCGCGGTCCGTGGCCCGTTTGGTAGGGTACTGCTCCGGCATTCGCCTGGTGTTGATCGGAGAAACCACGGAAAACTACCGATCAGAGCAGCCGGCCGCTAGAATTCTCCTCCAGACAGCGACTGAATTCGACCTAGCTGAAAAGCTAGTGTTGAAAATCCTGCCGCCGTCAGGACGTGAACCTAGGACCTCCCGGTCATCGTTGCTTGGGTGACAAAGATTTTTGCTCTACCCTTTTAGCACATGTAAACTTCAAATAACTAAATAATCTGTACCGATTAGAAATGTAATTTTCTTGTTCTTAATGAAGTAATTAGAAAGAAATATGCTGTTTCATTTTCACCTTGTCTTCTCTGTTGATATATTGTGCATATTAATCAATCTGCAAGTATGTTGCGTGCTCTCACTATGGCCACAAAGCAGGCTTAGAAATAGACTTGCTTCATTGAGGCTATCGATCTTAGTATTTGTCCTCGTTACTGATGAGAATGATTTCCTCAAACTATAAAGTAAGCGTTATTTATAACCCTGTTATACATTTTAGGGCCCAGGAAGAACAACTCTGTATGTATCTTTAAGATTTTCTCGACGTCTTCGGTTTTAGAAGTCTATAAAATTTAATTAAGTCGTTACTCGCTCCTAGTAGGGTAAACAAAGGATTTTAAACTTCTGTACACAAGCTAATGATCTATCAGCGTTTTACTCAGTTTCTGTATACGTCCTAAAGATGCTGTTCTTTGTGACGTGCGTGAAAACCTAGTTTCGGATTTCACCTTCAGAAAATTTTGAAACGAACTTCTTTCGATATGTGGCATTCCATTTCTTTTTTGAACTGGCTTAGTTCGAATGACATTCGGAGTGGGTGGATTTCCAAAGATCTAAATTCAGGGGAAGAAACTCCAAAACTTTGTATCCAATTCTGTTAGTTTCATTCTACATGTTCATTTCAATTCTTGAACAGTTTGTGAGTAAAGAAATGCTCTTCAAAATATTTCTTTAAAAATATAACAGTATTTTGGTGACAGTAGAAGCAAAGATCTTAAGTTAAGTATTAATGTTACCAAAGCTATTTGATTAATACTACCTACGTTTTGTCCATCTCTTTGGTGTTGTCAATGTTTCTCAATCATCCTGCTAAAGACAAATAGTGTATGGGAATTGAGTTCTTGAAAGTTCGTTTAAAATGTGTCGCTTTTACTTCTTGGTTTCTATAACATTCCTTTTCTTTTCTTTTTGGTGCTATTGGAGACAATTGTTGATATTAATAATTGATATTCATTAGGTGGTGGTCTCGCATGTTACAATATTCTGAGTGCTACAAAGGTTACTTATTTATCCACAATGTAAGGATGAGCAATTTATTAAAGCAGGCATGGGTTCAAGAAATTTCTTAATATAGAATGTTGAAACAAACTTAGGATTGAGCCAACCGATGCATTTTCCAATCTTCATCTTCATCTTGGGTAAAATAAACCTCTAAAATCCGTACCAGGAAATCCTGTTTCAAGAAGCTATTTTTCGCCCGCTTATTTTATTGAATCCAACTTCCTTCTTCTCGCAAAGGGATCAGAGACTTCTCTTTTTAAAGGCAACTTAAAGAACAGACATTTTTTAGAGAATATACGGGAGCAATATAGAGCACATATACAGAAGGAAAAACCGGAAGCCGTAGCTCCGTGGATCAACTGATGTCACTACAGCGCCTCTGACCGGGAGGTCCTAGGTTCCCACTCCCCACGGCGGCAGGATTGCCACTAGCTTTTCAGCTAGGTCGAATTCAGTCGCTGTCTGGAGGAGAATCCTTACGGCCGGCTGCTATGATCGGTAGTTTTCCGTGGTTCATCTGATCAACACCAGGGCGAATGCCGGAGCAGTACCCTAAAGAACTGGCCAAGGACCGCGCGCAATCTTTCCTTGCTCTTCCTTGTCCTGTCCTATCCTCTCTCATTACACACAAACACACGCACACACACACACACACACACACACACACACAAACTTACACTAACGTGCACAACACTACCACAAATTTAGGGAGACCGTTCGGAAGCTAAGAGCTGATCCCGGCTGGAGCGGTGCCCCGCTGGTGGGAGAGTCCGCGTTAAGGGCAAACCCCGTTAGCCGACGGTAGGTCGGCGCCGGATCCAGCAGGGGAAGATCACCATAATCTCTCAAGGAAAAACATGCACTACATGGGACTAATGACCTAAGCTTTTGAAGCGCCCTGAATCACTAACCAACCAACAAAGCAACTTACAGAAGGAAAAGTAGAAAACGATGTGCTTATTGTAACACATTATAATGTTCATTTGCGGTGAAAGAAAGTCTAATATCTAATTCTCAAAATTGCCATAAAACTATATTTTGCTACAGATTTTATTGAATGTGTTATGGAAGGAGGAATTTTTTACACATTTATCACAATTTTTTAGAACAGACCTGGAATGAGGATCGTTCTTATTATGGAAGGAATGCCACTTTTTTCAAACAAACATCATAGTTTGGTGAAAGCACGGCAGTTACCGCGTGGGATAAAATAAACCTCAAAAAGCCCTACCTGAAAACTCTATTCGTAGTTACATTATTTTCCTCCTACTCACGTCATAGTATCCAGCTCCCTCCT
>BLKR01004862.1:0-95908 GCA_011170035.1 Teleogryllus occipitalis | reverse complement strand
TGGTAGAGAGCTCGCATCACCAATAACGTACTATCTGATCTGGTTGCTACCAACATACTAAATGCAGTGTTTAATACGAGGCCCTGATTCGGTTCAATGCGGAGAGTTTGATCGATTGATTTTTTCGTGTTTCCGGGCGCGTCAACTGCTTTGGTCATTAGTCTCGTTAGTGTAGTGCATGTTTTTTTTCTCGGGAGATGGCGGTGATCTTCCCCCGCTGGATGACGAGATCCGGCGCCGACCTACCGTCGGCTAGTGGGGTTTCCCCCTAACCAGGACTCTCCCACCAGCGGGGCTCCGCCCCAGTCGGGACAAGCTCTAAACTCCCAACCTGTCTCCCGAAATATGTGGTAGTGTAGTGCATGTGTGGTAGTGTAAGTGTGTGTGAAAGGGGAGAGGATATGACAAGGAAGAGGAACGACAGATCGCGCGCGGTCCGCGGCCCGTTTGTGAGGGTATTGCTCCGGCATTCGCCTGGTGTTGATCGGATAAACCACGGAAAACTACCGATCAGAGCAGCCGGCCGCTAGAATTCTCTTCCAGACAGCGACTGAATTCGACCTAGCTGAAAAGCTAGTGTCGAAAATCCTGCCACTGTCAGGACTCGAACCTAGGACCTCCCAGTCATCAATGCGGAGAGACTTTCCTGGCGCGCTGTATACGGAGTTGCCTTTTGTTTAAACTGTATGTGATCTTTTATGAATAGTTTGATCGTATAAGTTCGGAAGTAAAGGCACCGAATAAAATAAATTAGCAATTTAAATTTCTTTGTAATTATTACAAATTCTGTTCAGCACAATACTAATTGTATAAGACAAATTATAAAATATTAAAAGGGGCTAAGTCTCAAAACTCTTCCTCTCGCGTGACTCATTTTCTCAACGAAAGAAATAAAATAAAAAAAATAAACTAGTCAAGTGACATTTATAAAATCCTAAAACTCCGGACCTACGTTATCAGTAAGTAGGCCCGAGCCTTTCTAAATAGTTTCCTCCATCCATCACCCGCGTGGCATTAGTGTTGGGCGGCCAGGGTCGTGCGGGCGCGAATGGGCATGAATGGGCCGCCGCGCTGCGCTGCGCTGGGCTCAAGGCCTGGCGGCGTCCGGGGCAGGAAGCGCCGGCGTGCGCAGCGCGTAAACGATCCCATTCGCTCGGGCCGCGCCGCACCGCCGCCACAGCCACCCGACGCCATGAGGCGCTCAGGGGACCCCGAGCGAATGCAGACTCAAATTGGAACACCATGATTGATATTGCCAAGAATGACTACTGCTACTGTCGTTAGTCCCATTAGAGAAGGGAACGTTCTTTTCCGGGAGGTTCCTCCCCACTGGATGGTGAGATCCGGCGTTGACCTACTTGAAGCTCCAGGATGCTCCAGGAACCCATAGCTAAGAGCAAAATACAGATACAAATTCGAAATTATGATTAATATTTCCAGGCATAACAACAGCTACGGACATTAGTCCGATTATAGAAGTGAACGTTCTTTTCCGGGAGGATCCTCCCCACTGAATAGTGAATCCGGCGTCGACCTACTTGTCGACTTGTGTAAGATTTCCACTTACATGTACCTCCCCCAATCATCGCCGGACACAATTAAGCTCCGAGAACCCGCGACTGCAAGCAATTACAGAGACAAATTCGAAAACCGAGATTAATCATTGATGTTCATGGCACGTCAACTACTAAGGTTATTAGTGTGGTTAATTATTTATTTCGGGAGGAGGCGGGGTTCCTTCCCCATTGCTTAGTGAAATGCGGCGCCGACCTACTCGTCGGCTTCAGTGGGATTTCCACCGACAGATATCTCCTACAACGGAGCACTGCCCAAGCCGGAACAAGCTCTAAGCTCTCGACAGGTCTCCCGACATGTGATTTAGTGAAAGTGTAAGTGTATGTGTGTCAGGAAGAGGATGGGATGGACAAGGAGGAGGAAGCAAAGATTGCACACGGTCTGTGGCCCTTTGTTAGGTTACTGCTCTGTCATTCGCCTAGTATTAAGTGGACAAAACACGTAAAAATACCAGTCACAGCATGCAGTCGGTAGAATTCTCCTCCAACCAGTACTTGACTTCGACTCAGTTTTTGATTGATTGATTTTTTCGTGTTTCCGGGCACGTCAACTGTTTTGGTCATTAGTCCCGTTAGTGTAGAGCATGTTTTTCTCGGGAGACGGCGGTGATCTACCCCCGCTGGATGGCGAGATCCGGTGCCGACCTACCGTCGGCTAATGGGGTTTCCCCCTGACCAGGACTCTCCCACCAGCGGGGCACCGCCCGAGCCGGGACAAGCTCTAAGCTCCCGACCGGTCTCCCGGAATATGTGGTAGTGTGGTGCATGTTAGTGTAAGTGTGTGTGTAAGGGGTGAGGATAGGACAAGGAAGAGGAAGGACAGATCGCGCGCGGTCCGTGGCTCGTTTGTTACGGTACTGCTCCGGCTTTCGCCTGGTGTTGATCGGAGAAACCACGGAAAACTACCGATCATAGCAGCCGGCCGCTAGAATTCTCCTCCAGACAGCGACTGAATTCGACTCAGCTATGTAGCGAAAATCTAGTATCGAAAAGCCTCTGTCGGGGCCCCTGGCAATGCTCTGAGCTAAATTCAGCCGGCCAAAAACTCAGAAAAAGACGACAAAAAAAGCATGTAGACAGGACTTCCTCCTTTTGGGTGCAATGGGCATGAAATGGGTCAATCTGCTACACATCGCCTTGCCACGCCCCCCTACGCAGCAACAGACGCGTCGCCTCGCGCCACCAGCCCCCTTTCAGGAAACGATGCGAATAACATCCTCCGCCCAGAAATACTGCGCATGTTCTCCTGCACTGTCATGATACATACGTGAAATGCTCTCGTACGGTGGCCACGGAAAAAGTTTCCTTGACATTTCCCGCTTTCCCAGAGCATTTTTAAAAAGTGCAATGACGAGATTTGTAGAGTAATTCACCACTATTAAGAAAATACTGAGGCAGATCAGGTACTATTTTTTCAGCTCTCCGATTTCACCGTAATAAAGTACAAATTTTAAAAACTTCAGGAAACAAAAATTGAGTCACTATTATTTAGTATACTAATTTTCTTAAAGAAATAAATCTTGTTAAATAACCGTCACACAATTTTCTCTGACTTCAAATGAGTTTGCTTCAAATTTCCTGACTTTTCCAGAATAAAGATATTTCCTGTTTTTTTCGGTTTTCCATGTTTTCGAGAAGCTGTCTACCATATCTCGTTTGCTCAAGGTCATGTAGTTCAGATACGATAAAGGCCACCATTGGAAACGGGTGACACCTTCGCCGCCGGTGTCTTCCGGGCCGACGAGAGCAGCCCATTGATCCTCGCAGCTGAAGCCTACGCCTTATTTAATACATCTTCGTGGTTCCGGACTGAGCTATATCGCGTAACCTGAGCATCATCACTAGAGACCGGATTTTTAAGTAATTACACATTCTTTGTCTATTCTTACCGCTTTCCAAATTTTAATCTTGGCGAATTGTCGCCGTCCTAACACAATATCAATTTTTTTCGTTTCATATTTTTTACATATTTGGTACTATGTTACATATTTTACATATTTCGCTATTTTCACAATTTTTTTTATTATATCAATTTTCGTCGATTTTCTTGCATACTTTTATGAAAAGAAGTATTTTCAAAAAATTCAGCAATTCTTCCTATAATACGTATTACAGCGTATTCAACTCGAGGTACGCTAGGTAAAGACGCGGTCGGATATTCTCACAATCCGGGGCGCCTGTTTCAGTTATCTTAGTGGCTGGCAGCGACAGATCATTTTCACCTTTAGGTGTGAAAAGTATCATTGACGCCGCGTTTGGCGCCGCGTTTAACCTTAATTTCCAAGAAACATTGGCGATCGCTGTCGTGTAACACTCCGATGGGAATATTCCATGCTGCAGTGATTGCTTGCTGTTCGCAGATATCGCCAGTTTGTACGATGGATACTATTGCGTCTAATCTGGCTGCTAAACTACATTCCTGGATACAAATTTGTGAAGGTTTTTCTACCTATGGGAAAGTTGTATGGTGGAAATGTGCATCAACTAGTGCTTTCCAATGAATTTTAACCCGTTTTCATTGTTTTTAAAATTTGCATAGGATATGTTTTATAAAAGTAAGTTCGTGTTATGTAAATGTATTTTAATATTACATATTATATTTGATTTTACATATTTATCACATATTCTTACTGTTTTCATTACATATTTTGACGTTTCATACTACTATTTTTCCGGTCTCTAATCATCACGAAGTGCACCTTCTTGTTTACACAACACCTTGATTGATTCTGTCTTTGAAATGGACTATATATTCCTTTTTCTAAATTAGTCTCCAAGACCAAATAACTAAGGTCTCAGCCTATTTCTCCTACTTATCTGACACCGCATGTAACTTACCGAATATTGCGAATGATGAGAATGGTGGAATAAATTGCACTGCTGAACTAAATTTTCCCAGCCAACTGCATTCACTCACGAGAGCTTTCGCGGGGCATTTGCCGAATAACAATGCCGTGTATGCTGGACATGGACGTGAAAACTCCCGCGATTTATTAGAATTTGGTTTGAATGAAATTTCGCCACAGGACAATTTGAGAACGGTATAGGCTCCAAATTGACCAAGTCATTCAAAAAATTGTTCATTAAAAATGAACTAGTTTTTTCGTACCTGAGCCAATCCCCGGATGCAAAAAGCTCGGATTTCCGCGAATTTTCACAAGTCCCCTATTGATTGTTTATTTATTTCGAGTTTTCAGGCGCACCAACTGCTAAGGTCATTAGTCTCATAACCATATTGCTTGTTTTCTTTGGGCGGCGATGGCGACGGTATGTGTGTATGTAAGGGGTGAGCATAGGACAAGGAAGAGAAAGGAAAGATCGCATGCGGTTCCTGGACCGTTTATTAAGGTATTGATCGAAGAAACCACAGAAAACTGCCGATCAAAGCGGCCGGCCGCTAGAATTCTCCTCCAGTCAGCGGCTGAATACGACCTAGCTATGTAGCTAGTGTGGAAAATCCTTCCACCGTCGGGAGTCGATCCATAGGACCTCTCGGCCAGGGGCATTGCTCTGCCATCAGTTGATACTCTGAGCCACCTAAACGGTAGAAGTCCCTTATTGAAAAGGACGGCACTGCTAACACGTACTTCCGCAGATAAAAGCTGCGAGCGCAATGACGTAGCGGCGCGCAAGGCGTCCGCGCGAGGCAAGGTCGCGGCGGCGTCGACACGGGCGCGCAGGGCGGCAGGGGGCAGGGCGGGTGCGACGCATGCGACCGGAAGTCCAGATCAATTCATCAGGCGCCTGAGCTGCGACCGCAGTAAACCTCGCCTGTTTATAAGCGCGACGTGACACGACGCTCAGCGCTGACCGCGGTCCAGGAGGCCATGACTCGGCATGGCGGAGCCACCTTGCTGCTCGTTAGCCAGGAGGCAACGCACAACCGTACAAAAAGTTATGGGGCTCTTTTTTCGTCGTCATTACCATCATCGTCATCATCGCTGCTGTCATCATTGACATCGCCGTCATTCTCATCAACACTTATGGATTGAGCCGAGGTGCATGTTCTGATATTAAATAAGTTAAGTTAAGGCCTTACGTGGCGAGACTCGGGCCATCTGGCCCACTCCTCCGTTTAACCAGGCAAATTTCGCTACGCTCCTTTCACCTTCTAGCGGAGAAAGGAGGTATTACCTTGGGCGACGAAACAGGCGGATCTCAATTTTGCTCAGAGGCTTCTTTTAGACTTAAGGATCTTTTACATGCAGTAAATCTACTACATGGGACAGCCGGCTTTACTTCCCCTCCGAAGGAATGCGTACGAAGGATTTTTTCGCTCTTAAAAATCCACGGCTTCGATTGGGTTCGAACCCGCAAAACTCGGGTACAACAGTCCGGTACGCTGACCGTTATACTACCGAATCCGCAAACAAGGTTTTCAACTTGAAAAATTAGAATCGTCTCTCCAACTCTTGGAGGACATTCCACAATACGTTGACCCTTAGGTAATACCGCTGAGTAATGAAGTCGTGACACATTCGTAGGGAGAATGTGATCGTATAAATGACTTTCATATTTATGCATGGTGTATGTCTGTCATCGGATGGACAACAATCACCCATTAGTTCCTAAAATGGATTCGGAGCTGTTGAAAGAAAGTCGTACCTCTACAAAAGTTATTGTTCAGTGGTCTTTACAAAGCATTTGGTGCTTTATCCGAAATGTAAAATATGTTTGCAGTACAAACATTGTTTACGAGGAACCTGTGCTCAAGTGAGTAGTAGTACTGTGCAGCCCGTGGTGGATCCCGAAGGGAACATTCTCCCCCCCCCCCAATAGCGATAAAACAATAATCTATTACAAATAGATAAAACATTTGTTAGTCTTTGAACAAGTTATGCACGGGTCATACGAAATATGTGCAAGCACACAGGTGAAATTACTTCTTCTTTACAAACATCCGTTCATCTTCGACTCCGAGTATTCGGTTTTTAAGAAGGAGGGGGGATAACATTTATATTTATGGCGTAGATTTGCTGGTCATAGAAACGTAGTAACATCACATTCTTAGTAAGAAAGATAGTTCCAGTAATATTACACGTTTGCTTCCGAAATGTTTCGTAATATACATATATTATGAAGTAATAAGTAAAATATGCATTTATACCAAAATATGTAAACATATCTAAAATAAAAATAGTTTTAATTCATTTATAATATCATGTAATCTCTAAAAAACTAATATTAATTGTAGATATCTTGTTCCTGTAAAAACATGTATTTACATGAAAATCCGTTCCCTAGTCATAACATTCACGTATTTCATTTTTCCGTTTCATAATATTCGTTCTCAGTTTATTATTATCTACATCCCAAGACCGTTCTGGTATTAGTGTCTCCTACAATCAATCAAGGACATGAACACTTCTAGGCAGGGCTTGATTTCTGGCGGAACGGGACGGAACAGCGTTCCAGTGCGTTGGGAATAATTATTAAATTATATTATAAATTCCTAACTATTCCTATTAAATTAATAATTAATTTGAGGCGCGTTCCGGGAGCTAAAACTTTGTAAATCAAGCACTCCTTCTAAGAAGTACGCAATACCACACGCTCTATTGCGGTGTTCTTCAGAATCAGAGTCAGAGGGGCGATACTGCGGATAAGGTGAGTCCCACCTGCCGTACACCCGGAGGGGCTTCAACCCGGCATCTGCTGGATCTCAAGTGGCGCGAAGGCGGCGTGGAGCCTTGCTGCGGGAGGCCGTGGGAAAGGCGGGAGCGAAGGGGGAGAGCGGGTGGTCGGGAGAGGTTGGGGAGGTTGAAAGAGGGTGGGGGCGGGGCAGGGGGCGGAGAATGGGGGAGGGCAAAGAGAGCGGACGAGGGTGGGAGAGGGTGGGGAGGTTGAAAGAGGGCGGGGGTGGGGCAGGGTGCGGAGGATGGGCCGAGGGCAAAGAGAGCGGGCGTGGGTGGGAGAGGGTGGGGCGGACAGAAGAGGACGGGAAGGGGGCAAGAAGAGCGGAGCAGGGCGGGAGGCGACGGTGGGCAGGAGAGGGCGAGATAGGGCAGGAGAAGGCGATGGTGGGCGGGGTGGCCGAGGGCAGGCGGGGAGGGCGAGACAGAGTGAGGCACGGCGGGAGAAGGCGATGGTGGGCGGGGGAGGTCAGAGGAGGGTGGAGGAGTTGGAGCACGGCGGGAGAAGGCAGAGGTGGGCAGGGGAGGGCGGGAGTGGGCGGGGGAGGGCGAGAGGGGGCAGGGGAGTGCGGGGGAGGGCGGGGTAGGGCGGGGGAGAGCGGAGGAGGGCGGAGGAGGGTGGATCAGGGCGGGAGAAGGCGATGATGGGCAGGGGAGGGCGGGAGAAGGCGATGGTGGGCGGGGAGGACGAGGGGCAGAGCGGGTGAGAGCGAGGCATGGCAGCAGAAGGCGTTGGAGGGCGGGGGAGTGTGAGGCAAGGCGGGAGAAGACGACGTTGGGCGGGGGAGGGTGGGGATGGCGGGGGAGTGTGAGGCACGGCGGCAGAAGGCGATGGTGGGCGGGGAGGGCGGGGGAGTGTGGAGCAGGGCGGGAGAAGGGGACGGTGGGCGGGGGAGTCGACGCCGGCAGAATGCTGAGCGCCCGGCCGGCGCAGCTTTCGAGGTCGCCCGCACCATCAACGGCTGGGCAGCGGGGGGCGGGTGTGGGAGGTGGAGGGGGTGCAGCGTCGCTCTGATCCAGACGTGCCTCCCGTCACATCGCCCGCGCCTCAAGCAGATGACACCGAGTGGAAAGGGGCGATGATCACTTTAACGGCGTTGCTTTTCCGAACTAAAATGTATACGCACTATCCGTCCAAAGAAACATTATGAACTTGCGATTACTCTTGAGTGTGAAGTGAATAGACTACGGAAGAGTAATTCAGGGGAGGGGGATGTCCTCGGAAAGTGTGAATGGGCAGGTTGTGAACCTGCCGCATTTGAGCATGGAAATCTAAATAAAAAACTCAAAATATGTTAAAATGTTCCTTTTCTAAAGGAAGAATGTATGTGTAGGCTCGATACGAAATAAAGAAGAGACTATGTAGACGACAGAGTGTTAACAAAATCACTCATGCACAGAGTGTTGTGTAGTGCAAATTCTCTTATGCATCTACAGTCAAGAGTGGCAAAAACACGAAAGGTCCTGAGTACAAAATGTGTGGGAATGGCGGATTCAGGGGCATGGGGCAATGCTCCTCCCGTCAAGGTCTAGGTTTTTTTGTTATCTTATTTATTTGGCAAAATTGGTTTAAATATTTATTTATGTTAGAGTTATGTAATTATTAAAACAATATTGTATAGTATCATGCACACTTAAAAAATAATATACAATATAATAAATGTTAAATATTTAACAAAAATCTATGATGATCGCCTCCAAAATGATGGGCTGGATCTGTTCCTGATGTCCGGAAGCAAGGCAAATTGTCCGCTAATACAAGGTTCGTTCGACAAGGTTAATGGGTAGATAGACGTGATATCTCTGAAATCATACAGTGAATCTGGAGATGACTAAAAGTTGCATAACCAAAAACAACTGAGTAGCTCAACATGCCGCACAGTATAAACGTTAATTTATCAGTTTCTTTTATAGTTTTGCTAACAAAGACCGACTCCGCAACAGCATTCCTCTTGTCCATGTTGAACTCTCTCAGCATAAAACGAATGTAAAAAAGAACAAGCACGAAACTTTCATTTACTGGACTGTCCATTTTATTGCGTCGTTATGAAGGTTCCACTTGAAACAACAGCCCATTCAGGATCCATCTTTTGCCGTTGGCAGCCCTGTCGCGAGTCCATGTTGAGATTTTCGGCCGGCGGCTGTTCAAGGGCCCGGTGGGCAGTGACGCGCCTCTGTGAATATGGGCGGCCAGGGTTGACGTCAGCCGTCTTGCGTGGGCGCCTGGATGGGCAGGCGCACGATGCCCCTTCCGGTGAGCGAACCTGCTTCCGGTACAAGCGCTCGCCCGCCCTCCCATCGGCCGCCAGCAGCCGCGTGGAATTCTGCCCCTTACATCACAGTATGGGGAAGAGCGCTGCTTTTGATGTGGAGTTATGCAAAGTTGTCTATTTCCTAGGACATGCTATTATGAGCGGTATCTGTGGGCGGAGAATTGCAGACAATGCACAAGTGGGAGGAAAAAATGAGCATAAAGGATTTAAAGACTTGTGCATCTAGAAATAATACATTTCGTCATGTTTATGTATAATATAACTTGTATACAAAGTATATGTAAAAAAACAACTTAATTATTACAAATTATATAGCTGAAATGAATGGAATAATCAAACAAGAATCTACGCTCTCTGATTCCGATGACATAATTCAAACACCATTTTTTGTACTTTTATAAATGCAGCCCTCGTTTGAAGACTGGAAAGAGAAAAGTAGGAACAATAAAAATAAAACTTGAATGAATAATTGTTCAATTTACATTATTTTGAATATAAAATTGTAAATTGAAGCCTACTCAAAAGGCGAATTAAGAGCAAGACCCACGCGTTAGGATCCATGAAAGATTTATTAGAATTTCAACACAAAATTCCTGATGAATGCTCCTTAATTTCGGTGACAATAGATCATTAGAACCATTTGATGTTATTTGTGTATCACAGTAGCGGTATACAGACTGGGAATTCAAATAACCGCGACTACAGAATCATTCGCCGTTCAGAAAACCGTACCACAGCGACTTCATTCATTGAGCCAATTTGCTAATGCGATAGAAAATGCTTCATATTAATCAGCGAAATAATGAGACGTAAATTGTTAAATCATGTCAGCAACTTTGTACCAGAAGAGAAAATAAAATCAATAAACTATTAAGTTAAAAAAAGTGCAATATTTGTTAAATCTGACTCATTAATAGCACTATATTTATGTTCTACCTTCAAAAGTCATAAGAAATAATTAAACCCACAGAAATGAAAAATAAAAATGTATAGGCAAAAGTAAGATTTTCGGCGTACGTCACCTCAACGTGATACAAATACAATTTGTTCGATCCTTTTCCACATTCATGCCATCACACTTAGTACAAGATGGAATTTGAGAAATACAGACACCAACATTTCCTTCCGCGCATCTACAATCCCAGGAGATCGCATTGCCCCCTCGCATCACACCGACCACTGCCTGAGCGCCCGACCTGCGCGGGACTGAAATCCGTTGCAGCGGCTGTGGCCGTGAGGAGCGCAAAAACCCACCGGCGTCCACCGCCGGCTGCGGCGCCCAGCGGGAGCAGTCAACTGGCCTCCCGCCACGCCGCAACCCGCTCGCCGCTCGCTGTCGACGCGCGCGAACCAAGGGACTAAATAGGAATGTCACAATGATGTCTAGAGACCGGAAAAATATGTAGTATGAAACATCAAAATATGTACATAAATATGTAATGAAAACGGTAGGAATATGTAATAAATATGTAAAATCCAATATAATGTGTAATATTAAAACACAATAATTATAAAACGAAATTTACATAATACAAAACTACATTTATAAACAAATCCCTAAATAAATTTTAAAAATAATACATACGTTTTAAAAATTATTGGGAGAGCACAAATTAATGCCCGTTTTTCATCATACAGCTTTCCCGTCAGTAGCAAAACCTTCATGACGCATTGAAGAAGCTACGCCGGACTGTCAAAACATCCGACCGCGTCTTCACGTACTGTACGTCGTGTAGACAGCAAGCAGTAATAATGTACGAAAAAGTGCAATTTTATCAAAAAAATACTTCTTTTTACGGGAAAACAACAATAACATTGAAGAAAATTGATAGAATAAAAAAATATTTTGTGAAAATAGCAAAATGTGTAAAATATGTAATACTCGTATAGTACTAAATATGTAAAAATATGTAATGAAAAATTTTGATATTGTGTTAGGATTGCCCTGATTCGCCAAGATTACAATTTTTAGAACTGTAAGTGGAAAAACAAAAATTATGTAATTACATAAAAATCCGGTCTCTAATGATGTCCATGTTTTCAAAACATTGTATGTATATACATACATCGACGTATTTAATATCGATTTGTTAATGTCGATTTATATTTATTTTTTAACTTCGTACTTTTTTACTTGGTTGATATTTTATTTTTGAATTATGTATGTATGCATTTGGGTCGATTGTGTGACTTTGCTGGCTAGCTGACGGTGTCCCACATACATAGACCTATTTTAACTTTTCCGCTGGTGAGTAAGAGAGATTTGTGGCGAACAGGACGTATCCCCTTCACCATAACTAGCAAACACCGCCCGCATGAGCTTTTTTCGTCGCACTGCTACAGAAACAGACAATTTTGAAGCAAAGCTACAACTCTATTTTCGGTCTAACCGGGAATCGAACCTGGAATCACACCACAAAAAGCTAACACGCGGCCCATGAGCCATCCTAGAACCTTAAGCAATTTATTGATGTTTATGTTTTTTAACATCGATGTTTTCAGTTCGATGTATTTACTTGATTGATATTTTATTTTTGAATGAAAAAATATATAGTAATAAAAACAACAATAATTTTCAGATATCACCAAGTGTGGAAAATAAGTTACTCAGTTTTTTGTTGATAAATATAGTGTGTTATTTTTGTATTATACAATAAGAAACAGACGTTTTAATAATTGTTCTGAGATATTTTACTTTGTTTTCTTAGCTAAATATCAATAATAAATCTCAATAGTCTCATGGGGGAAGGTTGATGTCATGGCGGTCGTCACCCCATGTATGTGAACATTATGTTACACGTTACTAAAATAGTTTTAAAAACCTGAATGTTAAAATTTTTTGTGTTTGCGGTTGATGTAATTGGAACGTCGATTTTTAAATTGGAACTTCGATATTTCGAAACATGGATGTTTTCTTGACAATATCGCTTCCCTAGTCCTAAACCGTTTCAAATAACGTTTCGGTTTCATGTAATAAAATATTTACGTTTCTGTTGTTTATTAAAAACGGATTCGCTTCTAATTTTAAAACTTTACAACTCTTACAACTTTTCCTGTATTTTTATTAAAACTCATGATTTTTATTAAGGGCTTGGAAATAATCATTATCAAAGTGCGTGAATAATATATTTCCAGTTCTGGACATCATTTTGAAGAGATTGAAAGGAAACATTAATCAATTTCCAGTCTTTGACACCTGATAAAACAAAGAATACGCTTTTTTGTAGTTATGTATTTCGAAAATGCCTGAAAGCTCAGATATCTTGTGTCAGGCAGAACTTTTTTTCTTGAGTTGGTCAGAAAAAAAATTGCACATATCTTCTCTTATTTCCATTTTGAAAGGTCATAACCTCAGTTGAATTGAAATGCATTTCAATGAAATTGGGGATTTTCATGGGAAATTAGATCCCGCTCAGAATGTTACGTATAATTTCTGAATAATTACTTCATTTCCAAACATCTCGGGGTTGGTGGTCAAAAGCTATTTTTCGCCAAGGAAGACACACTAATAAGGTACAGTGAATATTTCTCCGAGTCATCGATGCATGCACCTACCCTGACACGACGCCATTCTTTCCGCCGCTACCGCTTTTGCCATTCCTGAACTTCTTTCACTACTATCACTTTGAGTACATCACCGACACACGCCCTCCGAATGATTAGGTTCACCTGACAGGACTGCTAGGATTTAATAGACCCTCCTCCACGCCCCAACAGTGCTCTAAATGATATTTCTCTATCCACAATAAATTTGAAACTATAATTCAACTTATACAACAATTATAAAATATGAAGATCATAATCGCAAATATTACCACTTGCGTATTGTAAATTAAGAAACTCAGCGAGTTTAATACTTCTTTCACGTCCACCTTTTGCAAAGTCGACCGCGATGAAAATTAATTTTTATTACCTTTTTACCATTTACTCTCTTGTCATATCATTACGCTTCGAAACGGAGATCTAGCTTGTAGTTATTTCGAGGCTGTCATACCACCCTTCTTCAAAGGTTGAAGAACTGAGTCGACAATATCGCGAACGCAGGTACCCATCATTCTCGCCCATGAAAATTACGACCGGAAATGACGTGTGGCTTGTTTCACTTAGAGCTGATAAATTCCGCGCGCACCTCTTCAACAGCGCCTCCATCACCACGTTCCACGCACTAAGCGCAATCCATACGGATGCGGATATCCTTCTCATCTTCCTAACCGCCATTGTGGCCGCGCCCGCGAAGGCCCCGGCGCCCAATGAGCGCGGCCGTGCGGGGCGTGCGGCGCCTGATGCGCACTTCGCCTGCGCCCTCACGCCTACCCCCCCCCAACCCCCCCTCCCCACCCCCACCCTCCGCCGGGGAGACCGCGCCGCCTCGCCTCCCCACGCCCCGCCAGCGGCGCAGACACCACGCGCTCCCCCGCACGCAGCGTGACATGCCACTGCCCAGTTACCAAAAACAAACGAGTGGTGCTAAATAAAACAGCACGTAGTTTTTCGCACGTATTTTCACGCAAAATTACACGACAAGTACTCGATTTTCGAAAAATTGTTCATGGCCGTTCATGACCTTGTTTCGAAATTTATCTTTAATGAACAAATTTCATTCAGAGAAAAAATCTCTATCTTCATAATTGTAGTTGTAGGAAGCCCCCGAAAAAATTTTGAATTTTTGTAATTTTTCCGAGAGTAAAATATCCGAGTTTTTAACAACACGATCTCTTGTACCATTCTCTTAAACGCCATTTACACTCTCCAACAACAAAATTTAATCAAAAACGATGGAGCCATGTTTTTGAAAATTTTGAAAATGTTCCAGGGGTTTCATGTAAAGTACCCCCCAAAATTAAAATATCAGTTTCTAATTCAAGGAGCTACGACCTGACCCGGAGCCTGATCGATTGTGGAATATTAATTTTGGAGAAAATCGGCTGAACGGTTTAGCCGGTTGCGTTGTTCACAGACGGACAGACAGACGTTTTGCCGTCATTAAATTTTTCGGTATCAAGGTACCGCAAAACATGGATTCTGACTACACCACGTGATAGAGGATTTTCCCCTAAATTTAGGAACTGGATGTAGCCACTTTTTTTGTTACTAGGACCTAAAATGAGAGTATTTGCACCGAAAATTCGTTTTTTCGCGCAGCATTTAATAACTTTCTCTCTACTCCGTAGTTAGAAAGTAACAAGTGAATACCGTGTGTACTTGGCTGTCTGGGAGGCGCCGCGGCGCGCCGTGTCCGAGGCAGAGTTGTCAACGTTTCGGCCGTCGTACTGTGCCCTCTCTCAGGGCGAGGTTCCTAGTTCTGCGTAAACCCGTACGCAGTCGTTATCCGAACATTTTGCCCTCAAGGTCACAGTATGGCGGCCGAAACGTTGGCATCTGTGGCCAGGACGCGGTATTTCCCGAACAGCTAAGTATATATTGACTCCGGCCGTGAAGCCCTCACTATCAAGTCACAACTGATTGATTAATGATTCCGGGCACGTCCACTATTAAGGTAATCAGTCCCATAAATGTAGCCCATTTTCCCCCTTTTGAGGTGGCAGCGATCTTCCCTCACTGGATGGTGAGATCCGGCACCGACCTACCGAGGGCTAACGGGGTTTTCCCCAACCAGGTATCTCCCACCAGCGGGGCACCACCCCCGCAGGGACAAGCTCAAAGTTCCCGACTGGTGTCTCGATATGTGCGGGGGTGTAGTGTTGTGTGTGTGTGTGTGTGTGTGTGTGTGTGTGTGTGTGTAAGGGGTAAGGATAGGACAAGGAAGAGGAAGGAAAGATAGCGTGCGGTTCGCCCGCTAACTTTCTTTGGCCCATTTGTTAGGGCAATTACTGCTTCGGGAACCGCCTGGTGTAGATAGGAGAAACCATGGAAAACTGCCGATCAGAGCAGCCAACTGCTAGAATTCTGCTCCAGACAGCGACTGAATTCAACCTAGCTGACAAGCTAGTGTCGAAATTCCTGCCACCGTCGGAACTGGAACCTAGGACCTTCTGATCAGAGGCACTGCAGTGACATCAGTTGATGCCCTGAGCCACCTCCCCCGGTTTATATCCCGAGAGATGACAGTGTTCCTCCCCCGCAGGAACATGAGAACCAGCGCCGACCTACACGTCAGCTTGTGAGGGATCCTAGTACCTCCGCCAGCAGGGTACTACCGCCTCAGCCACAACACCGGGAGTATATTTACTAATAATTATTTCTAGCTCTAAACGCCGGGATACTATTAGTTGTATGGCCCCGTGCAGCTGAGTACCTGTGCAAGTCGCCACAGACGACGCAGCAGGGTGGTCCCTTTAACTAGTCAGCGCCACGGGCGGATTTACTTCCTGTCCTTCATGGACCGTAACGCTCAGCCAATCGCATTTGGCGATCGTGCTTTAGAGCGGGAAACGAGAATGGGGAATGGTGTTGTGCCTTACTAGTCGACTAACTCGAAATCCTGACAAGTCTTCTAGTGTAAATGTTTGCCTTAATGCATTTTGAGAATGTATTCAAATGATGAGTTGTTTCATGGCTATGAATACACTCGTATTTGTGCTATCTCCTACTTCATACGTATAAAAGTCTAGATAGCCGGCCCGGTAGCCGAGATCGCTAAGGCAGTAGTGTCGTAGTGATCTCGGACCGAAGGGTCGCGGGTTCGAGTCCCGCCTCGGGCATGGTTGTATTTGTGTTCGTCCTTTCACCCCTTATCATCAGTCACCATATCGTTTCATCCACATAGTTACCATACCGTTAACAGCAATAGTGGTCGCTAATGACCTAAGATGTTGATGCGACCTTAAATAAAAAAAAAGTCTAGAAAACATTTATCCCCAATTCAAATAAAGGAATTATTCGGAGGATTCAAATTTCTACCCAATTTTCCTCAGAATACGATTCCATAGGAACGCGGAAAAAGACACATCGTTCCACGAATACAAACATTTCCCCCTTCCGACAGATAGTACAAGGAAGACGCCAACTCTACAGTCACTAGGAGAAAGATTTTGCTACTCGGTGTGAATGAAAAATCTGGGTGTTCACCTGTTACTGAAAACATTCAAAGTAGTATCTGGTTAGAGAGAAACGATCGAAAGTGAACGGAAATAAAATTATCCTTTTCCCCTTTTTAATCCACATGGCCTTCTTACTCGACTACGCGAAGGAGGGTTATGTTACTGAACTTCGAATTTGTGAGTTTTCTCACACTCTAAAAACTTTTTAACCGATCAACGAATTTTGATTATTGCACAACCAAACAATTTTTTTTTGTTGCGGAAGTGATAAAGGATTCATCATTTTCTGAAATCAATAACTTGTACACGACAAGGAAAAATATTCAAAAAAGACCAATTTTATCTTTGTTACACAATTTGGTTATTTGTTTAGCAATAGTGAACAAAAGAACGTATGTCCCCCGAAAGTAAACAGACTTTATTTTTAATTTTCGCGAGAATCTTATCACCCTTTGTTTTTATTGTAGCCTTTACACCCGTGAATAAACCCCCACTCTCATTACATCTCTTCGACTAACCACAGTTTTCTATCTAACATAACTTTTTCAGGTAATGTCAATAATCCCCACTCAAACACCAGGCAGGACTCCCCCAAAGATCTCCATTATCCCCCATTATCTTCAATATCTACGTAGCTGACATGCCTACAATAAATTCAATAAAAATCGCCCAATTTGCGGACGACACAGCGCTATTTTCCTCAGAATCCGTTCTACACAAAATACGTAATATAATGCTACTATATCTTAATCTAATCAATAGCTGGGCCGCTGAACTAGAAATTCAACTTAATCCATCAAAAACCGCTGCCAAAATATTAACCCTCAGGCCGTAAACTCCTATCACTCTCTTGACACTAAACAAGGAACATACCTCCACCCACAGAACAGCACAATTAAATACCTTAGTCTCAACATAGACACAAAACTTAACTGGAAAAAACATATAGAAACCAAAGTCAATCAAGCAAAAATAAAATTATTGCAACTAAAACCTATTATTAGTAGAAATTCCTCACTACCGTATAGCACAACCATAATAATATATAAAACCATCTTAAGATCCCTCCTTTTATACGAGTGCCCCATCTGGATTAAAGCCGCAAAAACTAATATTAACAAAATACAAATATTCCAAAATCAGTTCCTAAGGATAATCACCAACGCCCCTTGATTTGTCACCAACAACAAACTCCAGAAAGAACAATCCATCGAACTCGTAATAATTATGTCGCCTTCTAATTCTCAATACCACAAATTCCCACATTAAATGCACTCAACCTCGGCCGAAAACCTGCACAACAAACCCGAATCCTCATTTCGTGTATTCCTAAAATAAATTCGCAGAAATTGACCATTAACAAAGGTGCCTAATTGGCATCATCGTCCATGAAATTTAGTTTGTAAGTTACTAACAAGCAAACAAAACGTGTAAATAGTATAACGTTTTACGTATCTCTGTACTAATAAACAAGAAAATAAATTGTATATAAAGAAATAAAACTTTATATCAATATCTAGTTTCATAAGAGTATTTTATGAATCTAATTTATAATGTTAATTTTTTCTGCTTTTTAAGGTTATCTTTTCAAAAACAATTGACATTCGGAACGAGTTTTCAAATTTGAACGAATGCAATAGAGCACATTATTAACGAGTTGCATACGTCATTTTTTAATAGCATTGTAAGTTTATCAGAAAATCATTGGAAACAACTTTATTGTGACATCAGGGGTACTTGACATCTGTGCGAAAAATCGGCAAAAAAGCTGTTTGGTTAACTGCCACCTCCCCACAATCCAACCGCCCCTTCGCTACGATTGGTTGAATGTGTGGTGACGCAATTATTTCGCCATGAGCGACAAACTCTGTGTCTTAAATCGTTTTATCAACGATTTCATGCAACGAAAAAGGTCGTTTGTAATGATGCTTTAAAAACTAGTGGTGCTACAAAAGCACGTATTTCTCACCTTAATTCTAAATTTGTTGGAAAATACAGAATTCGATGAAAATGAGACTTGCGCGATTCTTTTAAGCGTCCCTTCTTTTATTCGTGGGAAAATCTGAAGAAAAACTTTGGAGAGGTGTTTGAGAAAAAATTGTTCACGATATTAAAAATTGCCTATATTTCGCGTATAATTACACGAAAACTACTCATATTTTCGAAAAATTGAACATAACCTTATTTCAAGAACTGCCTTTAAAGAACAGATTTCATTAAGGAAAAATATTTTTCTTCAATATTGTAGTTATAGCAAGACGCCCAAAAAATTACACTTTTGCTACTTTCGAGAAGTCAGAGATTTCAACGAACATGAGATCTGCATCATTCTCTGAAGTGCTTTCTACGTTATCCCAGGACAAAGTTAAATCAAAAAATTTGGAGTCATTTTAGAGAAAATTTTGAAAAAGTTTTTGAGGCATCATGTAAAGTACCCTCAAAAATCAAAATATCCGTTTGAAACTCCCAAGCCTCGAGTTTGTACAGGTCGATCAGGGAATTTTAATTTTGGAAAAAATTGAATGAACGGTTTAGGCGCAACTTTTGACCACAGACGGACGATCAGGCATATTTTTTTACCGTGAATCGATTTTTCGATATCAAACTCACATAATGCATTGATTCTCGCTACACCACGTGTTAGAGGAAGTAATTTGCTATATTTAGGAACAGGATATACCCGCATTTTCTCTACCAGGGCCCGGCAATAAGCTTTTCGGACAAAAATTCGCCGTTTTCCCGCGAACGATTACATAACTTTCTCTTCTTACGAAGTAAGTGCGAGAAAGTAACAATTTCTATAATAGAAAACTAGCACATTGCTGTAGCTCGTTCAATAATCTTGTTTAGATATGTCTTCAAGAGACGTTTAGAAAGAATATAACTTCCAATAGATTGTGTATATTTCATCTTAACTGAATTCGCCCCCTGCATAATATTAATGTTGCATTTTTAAACAAATTCACAGCTAGAGCAGAAACTCCAGCACAACCCCAACGGCCTACGCAACGCGACACAAACTTCATTATGCGCACGCACACCGTGCAATTAGCGGCACGCGTTGGCTCGACGGGGCGTTTATCTTCCGTCCAAAGTACATTATGCACACAGGAACTCCTTAACTCGAGGCAGAGATGAGTTATCTATTGAGTTGACTTCCATTTACTGTGACAAATTCTGGGGTGTTTGAGGAATACGCAAAAAGGCTTTTTGAACATTTTGAAATTACTTTTTGAACATTTACTAAAGTTTTTGGGTGGGAGTAATAAATAAAAATATTATTGAGGTATGTGTTGAGATTTATTTTTCAGGTCATGTACATTTTAATCTTTTATGCAGAAAGTTAGAATACTCTACCCAACAAAAACCTACTTACATTTCCAAACACCCGTACACAAAATAATTTCAAGTATCCTAAGCACTTATGCCATTAAAACGCTAGCGGGATCCAATGCAAGTTTTTAGTGCATTAATTTATGCCGTTGATACACGAAGCGGTTGATATCTTAAAGATGCAAGAAAAAATTTAAACGCTAGTGCGTACTCTAAATTAGTGAAGTGAGTTACAAGAAGTCACGTAGCCATGAATCATGGTTTATATTTATTATATACAAACAACCTTATGATAACAATTTCTTATCGCAAAATAATCCTTGTTCCTGGTATGAAAATATCTTACTTTACTTCATCAGATTCTTTAGTTCATTCTTTAAAATTCAATATTTTTGAATGTGTTCATCGAAAATTGGGGATGCGACGATATTCACGTGGTATTTCTCTCAAACAAAAGAACATCTAATATATTGCCGCAATCTCCTTCGTAAAACGTTTGTCATTTGCCCATTACTCGCCGTCATTTCGTCTTGTAGTTGTTCTCCGCGAGGCGCGGTCTGCCCCGTAGCCCGGCCCGGAGGGGCGAGGCCGCAGCCCTTGTGGAACAGTGCAGAGCGCGTGTAGGTGGCGCCCGAGGGCGATGACGAGGGCGAGGGCGGGGGCGAGGGCGATGACGAGGGCGAGGGCGGGGGCGAGGGCTGGCGACGCGATGGCGCCAACGCGCGGCGTCCAATTAACCCCCACTTGTTGCTCCGACACCTCCGCCAGCCCCGTCCTACCCCTCCCCGAGCCCCGCCCCGCAGCTTTCGACGACCGCCCGATAATTGCACCTGAAGGGGAGAGGAGGCTGCCAGCGCCGGCGGCGATGCGGGCGAGCATATAGAGGGCCGAGTGGTTGGAAAGTTGGGTGGTTGGTCGGTTGATTACTTGGCCAGGCGAATTGTTGTGAATGATGAAGTGGTGAGGTGAAAGGGTGGTCGAGATATGATAACCGGGTGGTCCGGTGGTCGAACATTTGGTCGAATCCAAGTACCCAACGGTGGCACTTTCCAATACAGTGGTTGAAAGGTACAGTGGTCGAGTGGTACAGTAGTCGAGTCGTACAGTGGTGGAGTCTTACAGTTGTCGAGAGGTCGGATGACCAATACTGGGATTGTGGATGGCCAGTGTTTTAGTAATTGATGATTGTGATGGCATTCTGCCTTTCTATAGGCAAGTGGGAGAGAGGTTAAGCTTTGCGATCACCAATCAAAGCTCTACCAATGTCAATATTACTCCAATTGCTGCTGAAGTCAATCACGCTAAGTAATTTTCTTTGAAAAGGAACTCCTTTTCCCAAATCAAGAACCGTGACACTGCCTTAATATAAACAGCAGCAAAATAATTCAGTTAAAATCAAACATTTCGAACAAAATGGTTTCAAAATCTAATTCAATAGAATGACATAATATGTTAGTAAAATAATAAGGTTGCAACCGCTATGTATTACCGTGAAATATATTGCCTTTACTTTCACATTAATAATATTTTCACAATAATATTACTCTAACGATCCGGTATACAGTCACGCTTACGTCATTGACTCAGTAAAAGGGTCACTGCTCCTGCCAACTCAGACTACTCATTGCCACTATCACCGTCACCGTGTCCAACGAGGTCTTTTTAAGCTCGTATTTCGCAATTTCCTCTGACACATTCTGCCAAATACCAACATTTGCCAAATTCTCATCTGCCCTCTTCTACATCGCCATCACGGTCGCAACTGCCGGCCGCGGAATCTGTACACTCACACTAATAAGCATGCTGTTTGCGTTGGTATTAAAAGTCAACCTTTTATGTGGGAATGCGGGCTTCTAATAACATTCATTGTTCCCATTCAGCTCGCCCGAAAAACTAATTACGTTTTATTCACTTTTGTGAATTTTCTCTCCACAGACATCCCGTTCTCTTCTCGTATAAAATGCACACCATTTTCAATCAGGAGTGGCAGTTCTGCCAACTGAAAGGATAGCATAAAAAGCGTAGAAGATATACTGTGAATTTGATTTATTTAATTCGTAACGGTGAAGATATTCACCTCAAAATGTTTTCGAAAAAATCTATCTTTCTACTTGTATAAGTGATTTGACACGGAACGAAAACATTATTACCCTATTAATCAAACAGTATAAAATATAGAATAAGTGTGGTGTACATATACTAAATAACTTGTTTCAGTTTACTGAAATATGGAAATTTAGTGTTTTTACTTACTCTCTAAACGTGTACAATAGCGAAAAATGCTCTAGTTGCAAATAATCGAGAAATTGAACATAACTTTTACAAACATAATAAATTGAAGAATATATTTAAGAGGTAAACAACCATGAAAATATTAAAAATATAATGTAAGTATCAATCAACACTGGTAACTTACTATCACTGATGAAACATCCTTTACCATCTTTCATTCAGGAATAGGAAACAACTCACCTGGAAACAAACAAATAATATATATACATTAGGGGCAACATACTATTCTGGGCTATCACTTATAACAACTGATAAGAATTTAATTATTTAATTGAAATTCATATATAACTACATGACAATCTAAATAACATTCTAGATATGCATCTCTTTTGCATACTTCACTCTTAAAACCTCATATCTGAGTCAGAACTCTTTCTATTGATTTCAATACCAAGAGAAAAAGCATTCACTATAAAACATTCGTTGTACCTGAAAATTCAAAAATCATTCGTTATTCCCGAACAAATCATTAATCTGTGTTCAATGTAGTGAAGTCAAAATAGATCGCTATTTATCAAATACATAGGTAATAATTAATTCAGCAATTCCCGTGTTATCAAAACGTTAATCTTTTAAGTTTGAGAAAAAAGCATCAAGACCCTTCTATAAGTGTGTTCGAATGTCCACGATGTAGACACCTAATTTCCCACATTACAAACAAGTAATCCAAAACTTTTATGCAGCAAAATACAGAATACTCAATCATTTTATCCCTTCTCTTTAGTGAAAAAAACTCAAATGAACAATATGTCATAACATCGTGGTTTAAAGTAGTATACGAATGAGTTCCAGAAAGAACTATCTGGAGATAAGAAAATCGTAAGAACGAAAGCTCTGGTTAGCCTCAGTGGTGCTATTAGTTGATAAACTGCCCAAGTCAATAGAGGGCGATCGAATCCGGTCCAGCGCGCGTTGAGAGAGCAAGGCAAATATTATCATGGGAGAGGGGGGGCAGCGTAACATTGTACAGGACTCACTGCGTAGTTCTGACCTGCGTAACTTCAATAATCGGCTCCGAGGAGTTGATTTTGAATGTGCAAAAGCACTTCGCCCACAACATTTCGCTAACTAGTAATGGTGGCACTTACATGGATATTCAAGTTTGACCTCGTAATGAGGTTTTGACCTCGCCGTAATCTGTTAAACATAAATCAGCTTATACCCGTCGGCACTTGAAACATACCTTACAATGTGAATGTACCGTTGATTGTAAATATAATGTTCAGTGATGTTAGTTTGTATTCCAAGTAGTGGTTGGTTGTTGTTTTATGGGTTCACATTTTATAGAGTGCGCTTAGAGCAATGACGAGGTCTCCAAATCAGCAAACGAAACTTCTCGTGATGCCTTTTTATTTTTAAGATATTTTGACTTGCTGAATATTAATAAAATCTAACATTTCGGCATTTCTCAGGATGTTTTATTTATTTATTTATTTAGTAACAAAAGCAGTAAAAAACCGTATATGACGAATGGGAGAGAAAATCATCTGCGCACGCTTTCTTGAATTACAGAATCCCTTCCCAACAATTGAATTATGAATAGTTGAAAGATTAAAAAAAGTTTTTTAAATAAGTAATAATAATGATGAAGTTTAAAAATGTTGTTTCAGGAAAATAACATGGAGCAAATCATATTTTTCGATAAAAATGAAAGGATTATATTGTTTTCAATTTCTATATCACAGTGCGACCACTGATTGCAGGAAATTAAGTAAAGGTTTTTATGAATGTTATTCTTGAATAGAACAAAATAAATCTCAAACATATTTGTTTGAATGGAAACATCAAAATAAAAAAAGTCAAGTCTAGATTAGTTCACGATTTTAAGATAATGAGGAAAGCTAAAAAGAAGTCAAGTAATACCTGTCCGAAATGACTGCCGAAATACCCAACCACCATGCTCGATTTCATACGTGAAACAAGAAATGTACGAGACTGAGAATGATTTGTTCAAGGAAATCCAGAAAGTTATACACCTAAAAGCTAACACGGAAGAATCGTGCTAACTGAATTAGAAGAATGGCCTTGAGATAAAAAGAATACTAAATATGCACTGTAGGCCTAAACAAAGTACGATTAAGTCGGCGGACATAAAATCCAAAAAAAAGGAACTTAGGAAAATTACAGCCTCTACTCAACGACCGTACGCATATAAATTCATTAGAGTACTTTTAATCTGTTTTTGACACGCAAATTATGAAGACCACTATTTGTCTACCACATAAGTTGTTTCTCCGCTCGTTATCTTTGTTGCTAGAGTTGAAGAGTTGCTGATATGTCGCGGGACAGAGTTTTTGCACGTTTCATTCTCAATGGAAGCAGTTCCGAATTATGGCGGCACAGTGTGTTGCTAACTGGAAATTCGCATAAAGGCACATAATCTTCATTCGCATTCGTTCAACTAGAGCTGCCCACCAATCATTGGTCTGTTTCTATAATAATAATAATAATAATAATAATAATAATAATAATAATAATAATAATTGTTTTTTACAAAATTAAAATAATCCTCCTATCGAACTCGACATAACAATCATAACATTTTGAGTATTGTGGTGCTCGTGCAACAAATGGCACTGTATTACGTGAAATTTTTGCTTGATTCTGTGACAAGGAATGTCAGACTGATACCTTCATTTTCTTATTACTCAGAAAAAATTCGGTGTATGGCTGTCTAGAATCTACCCCATTCAATAAATAAATATCGCTATTATTGCACATACATATATATATATATATATATATATATATATATATATATATATATATATATATATATATACAGGGTGAGTCACGTAACTTTAGCACCTCCTGTAACTTTTGAACGGTTCAAGTTATTATAATGCAGTTTTCACGAAAGTGCATGAGGGAATGGGGCAAATGGATATGGATATTTGTTTATATTTTACCACTTGTATTTTACAAGATATTTGAGGTAACTTTGTTTTTTCAAATGGAACACTACATATTTTTCAGTCTATCATGACGAGCGTGAAAACAGGAATTCAATGATATACATATTGTCATGTGTTAGATTAACATTATATGTTTAACGAATATGTTTAGATATAGCATATCTTATGTTTAACGAATATTTTCAATGTAACTGCCCGCCACGCAAGGCCACGCCGCGTTCCACCAGCAAAGGCGCGCTCGTGAAAAAAAGCAACAGTTCAGGAAAGCAGAGTTCAGGAAAAAACTGCAACAGTTTTGAGAATAGTTGCAATATTTATCGTATCTTCAAATAGTAAAATCAACTTCCCTTCCCCGAGCGCGCCTTTGCGTGGCGGGCAGTTACATTCAAAATATCCGTTAAATATGAGACGCAAAAAAATCACAATTACTGAAAAAAATGCTAATCTAAGATATGACAATATGTATATCATTGAATTCCTCTTTTTACGCTCGTCATGGTAGACTGAAAAATATGTAGAGTTCCATTTGAAAAAACAAAGTTATCTCAAATGTCTCGTAAAACACAAGTGGTAAAATATAAATAAATACACTTATCAATTAGTACCATTCCCTCATACACTTTCGTGAAAACTGCAATGCAATAACTTGAACCATTCAAAAGTTACAGGAGGTGCTAAAGTTACGTGACTCACCCTGTATATAATCGTACGAGCAATACATTCATTAGTGAAACATGATGTCGCATCATGGGAATATAGAGATAGATCCACCAATACACACTGTGCCACCATTAGGAACAAATTCCACTCATAAGGATCATGTAACCTACGAGCAACAAGTCATATGATTATACTCGCTAATTCTGGTGGGTGTGGCGTTTTCCGCTACCGCTCTAACTTCATGTTGAAGTTCGCGCATGAGCAGACGCTCAAAAGTATAATGTCGCATTCACTAAGGTGATTAACGCTGTGCAAAAACGCTCAAATAAGACGAGCCATGTCGTTCCGCCGTCGCCGTCGTCGCCGTTGCCGCGTGGGCGCCGGAAGCCGGCAATTGTGCCCGCAGCGGCCTCTGAGGTCTGGCGCCGCCCCCCCCCTCCCGCTCGAGGCAGACTCCGCCCCGCCCGCGCCACCTGCCCCGCCCGCCCCACGCCGCCCCGCCCAACCACACCTGCCCCGCCCCGCCCCGTTCCACTCCACCCCGCCCCGCCCCACTCCGCCCCTCCCCACCCCACTCCGCCCCTCCCCGCCCCACTCCACCCCTCCCCGCCCCACTCCACCCTCCTCCCCGCCTCACTCCACCCCTCCCCGCCCCACTCCACCCCTTCCCGTCCCACTCCGTCCCGCCCCACTCCGCCCCGCCCCGCTCGCTATTCGCGGCACGCCCCCTGGCACACACGGACGCAGGATTCGAAGGGGAACGTCCACGAACACACGCATTACTCCACTCTTTCCACTACTTAGCTGAATAAAAAGTGATTACTTGATGGTATTGAAAATGTACAAAACTGAAATGACATAAATATAATTATCATACGTGCCTTCTTTGTAATTTTAAATATTACAACTATTTCTATTTAGAAGTTCGGGATCGTGTTAATGACACATTACAGCACTTTTCAGTACGTCAATTAGAGCGAAATAGAAAGCAATTACACGACAGCGTGTGAAACTATACTAAACTGAAATGACGCAAATATTTTATCATAGTTAGAGGTGCCCACTTCGCAATTTTAAACCACGTCTACTGTATTACAACTATTTATATTTAGAAGTAACGTAATGGAATATGTTATCTTTAACAAAAATCAAATAATTTCAAATCAAATAATGACGCCGAATAATACGAATCTTGGTTCTCACAATATTTTCAATTCAAATGAATTAAAATTATTTTATCTCAACGGTTTATAAAGAAGTACTTGTAAATGTGTCAGATGAGGACATCAAGATAGTCATCTCTATTTCATTTTTCATCTGCTAATTCAGTATCGCGGATGTGCATGTTGCCAAGATATCTGAGCCCCGCCGCCGCCCGTAGTGGCAAGGAACAACTGAAGCCAAAGCCTTCCTAAGGTCACGGCTGGGGTCTTTGCCCTGAGAGCGGCGCGCGGAGTATTTTTCGCCGAGCGCTCCCAAATTGGCGCCGGGGCCCGAACTCCCCGGGCAATCGATGAGCGAGGAGCCGCCATCCATCACGCACTGCCGTGATAACCGCGTATCAGTCATCGCGAGACGAGGCGAGGAGGTCACGACACTCTAGGCGAGGTGCCATCCACCGGCACACGCTCCTCGCGGTGGACAGTAACACCAGGACCAGCACCAGCACCATTCCAGAACCAATACAAGTCCCACCATCAATACCAGCCCCACCACACATACGAGTCCCAGCACCAACATCAGTCTCAACGCCAATACCACAGCATCAATACTAGGCCCCAGCTCTAATGCCAGTTCCAGCACCGATACTAGTGCCAGCACCAATATCAGTCCCAGCACCAAAACCAGTCCTAGCACCAATACCAATCCCAGCACCAATTCCAGTCCCAGCACCAAAACTCAGGTGCGCGTCCGCCTAACCACCAGCGGGGGCTGTTCACATCGTAAGAGATGGACATGTTACAAGTACTCGGAAAGCGTAGTTATCATTCTTGTCTGACTCAAGGCTCATCTATACGTTTGTTCCAGTCATTTCTCCATCTCGACTCCTCAAATTCTCTCTTCGCTTTACTTCCTTTCCTTTCCTTTCTCTCTTTTTTAGTCATCTCTCCTCTTTCGTATCGTTCTCTCTTCATTTCCAAATTTATTCTCTTCATCCGTTATCTTCTTCCTTCTACCATTAACCACTTTTTCAATCGCTTTCACATCTCCTTGTCATTCATTCAATTTATTTTACCTTAACAACTTAGGTGGCTCTGGGCATCAAGTGATGTCACACCAGGAGGTCCTATGTTTCGAGAACCGACGGTGGCAAAATTTTCATACCACCTAGATAACTGGGTCAAATTCAGGCGCCAATTCTAGAAACATTCAGGCGGCTAGCTACTCTGATCGGGAGTTTACCGTGGTTTCTCCGATCAACACCAGGCGAATGCCGGACAAGTATCGTAACAAACGGGCCCGGACCAGGCGGGATATTTGCTTATTCTTATATGTGCTATCCTCGCCCTTTAATTCACACACTTACACTTACATCCACTACACTACCACACATGTCTGGAAATCAGTCCGGAGCTTGAAGCCTTGTCCCGGATGGGGCGATACCCCATTGTTGGGATGTACGTGGTTGGGGAAAACCTCGTAAGTCGATGTGTAGAAAGGGAAAGAACATCGCCACATCCCACGATAAAACATGCACTACACTTACGGGGCCATGCCCTTAGCAGTAGATGCACCCGGACACACGATATAATCACTGAAAAAATAGCTATTTCGCACACGGAAAGCAAGCACGAGAATCCAGTTTTCGTTCAAGGAGTGTTAAAAAACGTTTTTCACTTTGTGTCTGAGTCAGAAAAGAACGGGCCAGCAAAAGAGTCAAAATAAACTCCCAATCAGTATTTACATTTAATAATTAATACTTCCAATTAATTAATACTTCATTAATACTTCCAATCAATATTTACATTTCACAATGACGGCACGTTACGTGAAAACGAGAATAGCTGAAAGAAACCATCAAACAATCCAAGAATTATCGTTAGTGCTATTGTATTTCAGGTTGCTGCAAATTCCGTGAGACGTGCCTTTCACCCCAAATTCCTTTTCGCCGGTCCATCGCTCACAGAGACAATAACGTAACTTCGCATCTCCCGGCTTCATCATGAACAAGCGGACGAATTGCGCAAATGGCCTTGTTGGCTGGCGCCGAACCGCGGGCACTGGAGAAGTGGAGCACTGGCAGAAGAACTCGTGGCGGGGCACAGCTTCTGGGAAAGCAGCGGCTAGCAACGGCCCCAACATCCTGCCTCCACGCACCAACCTCCTCTAGGAGAACGCGGTTGCCATGCGGGAGCTGGGAAATCCAGCGTGCTAGCGAAGCTTTATGGCCCGAAAGGTCCTAGTTTGGAGACCCGTCTGTGACAGATGTTGAAAGGCAGTCCCAAGATACAACTCACCAACGGACTATATTGTATAAGAGATCTGCAGGCTTATACACGTGGTCCGATTAGTGACCGTCTCTGGTATTGTCTAAAAGTTGATAAATGGGGAAATTCATATTGGTTTGATGTAAGGCACATAATTGTCAGGCCTAACGCTACTTTTTGGATGAGAACATGTAAAAGGCTGGCTGTTCTCATCAATTGTATTTTCCTCGAATTATTTTCAAGCTGTTGCAGGTAAAATTTCTTAAAGACGGCGCGCAATTTCTTCTTCCTTTTTCCCTCTGTTCTGTAGGAACACCTACTTAGAGTTACAGGAGGTTAGGACTCCTGTGTATATTTCACTTTTTGGCAGTCTTCCTCATCACATTCTCATTCTCATCTTTGGTGGTGAACACTGAGTTGACCTCTCATCTATTCCCCATGATTTACAAAGAGAGCAGCACTGCAGATATATGGATGTCGAACCAGTGGCGGATTTAAGGGGGGCCATGCCCTCACCCCTCAAGGTCTAGAGTTTTCGTTTGTTACCTTCTTTTATTTGGCCAAATTGATTTAAATATTTATGTTAGAATTATGTAATTATTTAAAAAATAATATTGTACAGTATTACAAATACACTACAAAATAATATACAATATAATAACAAATATTTATTATTTAACAACAATCTGATGGCCCAATCCAAAATGATCGGCTGGATCCGCCCCTGTATCAGACCAAGGTCCAACCTGGGGAAACAAGCGCAGAATCCCTCGATATTATTTCGCAATTTACAAATTTTTGTAGAGCCGTTTTTCGATGAATTATTGAGAATTCGATAAGAAGAAAATGGTTCATACGTTTCTTCTTCATTTTGGGGCAACATAAGTGGCAGGAATAACAATGGCAGGAATGACAATGGCAGGAATGACATGAGACACAGTGGATCACCTTTGTCTTTCAAGCCACAATCATAAAATAATTTTTTTTAATGATTTTATTTCATCACATAAATTGAGACATATACATACACGCAAACAAAAATGATAAATCACATCTGGACATAGTATATCCATTTTTATAATCACAACAGTCTAAAATATAACCATATTTAACCTTTTCCGTTAAAATTGGTATTATTTTTTCTTACCAGGTGGGTTTAGGTATTCCTCTCTTTCTCCCCCATTTGGATACTACTCAAAAACAATTTTTGGATAGTATCCGAATGGGAGGAATTAAAGAAAAAAATTAAGTCTATCTTTCTGCGTTCTTTATTATGTCCAAACCAGGTTAATTGCTTATATTTCATTAATTCTAAAATGGTATAATTTTTGTTCATTTTTTCTTGTATTTTTACATTTCTTATGGGAATGGGAAGATAGAAATATATGAAAAAATAATATTAAAGTTCCTTAAATAGAAGTCGCCATTATGGGTAGATCTGTAAATTGTTGACGTATTTGGAAAAAATGGGAGCAGGAAAATGTATTTTGTACATAAAATACCAGTGAATAATATAACCGTTTTCCATGAGTGCCCAAAAAACTATACTTGCAGCAGGATCTAAATTGTAGCTTCACCTTCAACCAAGGCTCTTCACAGCGTATGAAAATCATTTCCTCGTTTCACTTTAAAAAGACAATCAGTGACGCATCAGGCCACATCAGTTACAAATTCGCATGTCACATGCATACAACACGTGGATGTGCTGTATCTGGTGAACGCATTACTCAGCCAAGTGGCCCGTAAATTCATGCTTACGCTTCAGAAACGACACGTCACATTATCATCTACGAAATCGTAAATATAACTACTCGTCGGAGTATTACACTAAAAATGTCCTAAAACGAAAGTAAAAAATATATTTTTAGGAACACATTCTTTATACTTTTTCAAAATAAAATCGTTTATCAACAATTGACTACTGGCAATTCATCACAAAGAAAAACACAGCCACATTTGAATTCTTGAAATTAGCGAAACAATGCTTTTATGAATAGAGATTTACTAGGAAATGTTGATTTAATTATACAAACACATTCTTTTTCCTTTAAACCTTATCTAATACCAGTGCTCACAGATTACCGCGCATTGAAATGTAGAAATTATCCCTGATAAACGATTTACTTGCATCATCACAGTAACTTCAAAATGTTCCTGTGTAAATAATAAAAATCTGTTCCTGAGTAAACAATAAAAAAACTGTTTACATTTCCATTGCCACCGATTGTATTGAGGAAGAATCAAATTCAATTAAAACACTCAGTTCGTAAGCCTGATTAACTTCCTTTTATTGGAAGTATCATCGATTCCTGAAAATTCAATATTGCCTTGATACAACTACTGTCCAAATTTACCTTCGTAATTTTTCGTTTATTTTCAGAAAAATCTCATTCATCAATCAACCTTATCAACTAAATTAAATTACACTTCGACTTTCCTGTGACCTGATGTTCATAAAATATTACGTTTAACTCCGCCTCGATGTCATAATCCTATCAGCGTTTGCAAGCAATCTGGAGTATTGATGGCATCGTCGACTGAGGCGGATTCGCACATACAGAGCGCAGGTTGCACCTCTAAAAACGCTCGTTATGCACGAGAAGGGTCGCTCGTTTAGCCGAGGAACGAGGTCAGGCGTGTAACGACACGCAGCAACGCTAGCAACGGCCTGTCCCTCAGCCGCCACCGCAGCGGAAGCTAGACAACTACCAAGAATCACCGCAGGGGAGCACGATGAGAGAAAACAAACCTTGAATGAAATCCACCATGATCAATACGTAAGAAGCATTAGCGAAATTAGAAGCATTAGTAATTATTATGTCCAGCAGCGGAATACAATTTCTTAAATAAAAAATATAATGACATCAGAATCGAACTGAATATATTCAATCTGATGGACACAATGCAATCATTAAAGATCCACAGGCGTGACCACAGTGTACCAATACAACCCCAAAAGGAGAAGAAATGTTAGCCACACATTAACGAGATGGAGAGGCTCATTCTCTTGATGTAGAATCAAGTCTTTCGAGCCTAAATCCATGAAGCAGAATAAGAATAAGAATAAGAATCATTAGCAACTCCCCGACTTGTGTCGATAATATTGGGAAAATAATTGTGTATTTTCAAGTTCGCGCAGTGAAACTGAAAATATCTTCGAAACATTCCTAAACGTTCAATGTAATGCTTCTTCTGTAACGCATCAGTTAATTTTTTCTTTCATAAAAAAGATTTTGCAATCATTTTGGGGTACTGTAACTTGGTTCCTCCAACACTGAAATTCGAGTGTAACGGATCAAATAATACCTTCTCAAGAAAACGCCTTTAATTTCGTCATTCAACGTTAACGAGAAACGCCATACAACGTATCTAATTGCTCGATACAAACTTTCTTGGAAATATAATATGACTACCTATAAAAATTTTACCTATAATTCCTAGAAACAATATGACATCACACTGGAATATTTTTAAGAGGGTTTCAAACTGAATACACAGTTCGACATCACTTTTTTGAGGTATTTGATTCAGTCAAGTGCTTTCAAAACGCAATGTTCGTTTTCAGTGCCTCAGCCACCGAGTTTTCATCTCTTGTTGGTAACGAGATGACATAGGCAATAGTCACGATTGTCTGACCTTCACCGGGGCCTTGACCGATTTGAGAGATTCAGCTGGTTCACGATGCTCGCAAGTTCTCCGTAGCATGCAAACCCTTACGCCCCCACGAAGGCAGCGCTCGCTTTCCTACTAAATACTACCCGGTTGCGTACTCTAACAACGCCCCTCCGCGGGCGATTTTATCCGGCGCGGCACGATAGGCCGCGGGCGGCGCGGCGTTGCGAGTGCCGTGACCTGCGCGTATTGTGCGGGAAGAAGCCGTCGCTCGCCTCCGGAGGAGAGGGCACAGAGTAAAGAAGTATACCTCTTTATTCTGTGGAGAGGGTTAGCGCCGCACCCGCGGCGCCCAACGCGCGCATAAAGGGGAGAAAGAGAAAAGCGAGGAGGGCGAGTATAATGATTGATTATTCCGGGGGCGTCAACGGCAGAGGTCACTAGTCCCGTAAGTGTGGTGCGTGTTTTTCCTCGGGAGCTGGTTGTGATCTTCCCTCACTGGATGGTGAGATCCGGCGCCGACCTACCGTCGACTAGCGGGGTTTTCCCCAACCAAGTATCTCTCACCAGCAGAGCGCTGTCTAAGATGGGACACGTAAGTTCCCGGCCGGTCTCCCGGCATGTGTGGTAGTTTAGTGCATGTTAGTGTGTGTATAAGGGGTGAGGATAGGACAAGGAAGAGGAAGGAAGAATTGTGCGCGGTCCATTTGTTAGGGTACTGCTCCGGGATTCGCCTGGTGTTGATCGGAAAAACCACAGAAAACTACCGATCAGAGCAACCGGCCGCTAGAATTCTCCTCCAGACAGCGACTGAATTCAACCTAGCTATCTACCTGGTGTTGAAAATCCTGTCGCCGTTGGGGCCTCGAACCTACGCCCTCCTGGTCAGAGGCACTGCAGTAACATCAGTTGATGCACTGAACCACCGGTCCCGGCGGCGAGTTGAAAAGAGCGAGAATGATCATGGGTAAGGATAAAGATGACGATGTTGAAGAAAAAGAACAGGAAGATCAAGAACAAGACGTACTAGAAGACCAAGAAGTACTAGAACAGGGGTGTCCAACATCCAAAGCTTCAAGGGCCACAACTAACATCTTTAATATGGCTGCGGGACATATTTTCATTACTCAGGCGATCCACGACTGACTTCTCCATACCGTTGATCTCGGCAGTTTCCCGGCTGCTCTGAAACGGAAGGGGGGGGTATTTCCACCCCCATGCGTGATATCAGGCCGTATCATGTACAACGCAGGAAACACATTGGGATGATTTTGAATTTACCAGAAAAAAATCCTTAAATCTAAATTTACCTAATTTTACATTAAGGGGGTGTTGACCCCGGCAGAGCGCGTGCGCTAAGCACACGATGTTCTCATCCGACATGGATGCACGCGACTTTCGCTTTTGACTAATAACCTTTCACGGGCCACAATAAATGGTACCGCGGGCCACATACCGCCCGCGGCCAGTTGAACAATCTGTACTAGAAGAACTAGAACCAGAAAATCTAAAAGAACTAGAAGAACCAGAACGCCAAGAAAATCAAGGCCACCTCTAACAACAATAAAAACAAGGGCACCAACGACGACAACAACGAGAACAACAAGAACGTGACTAGAAGAAGAAGAAGAAGAAGAAGAAGAAGAAGAAGAAGAAACAAGAAAAAGAAGAAAATAAGGACTATACTTTTCTCTTCAAAATAATTTAACTTTTTGTAGACGAACATTGAGATAATGAATGTTTGATAGACGGGACCAGATAATACTTTAATAAAATTGAGCAATAATTTCAACGACAGTTATTACAAGCGTGGAATGCAGCAACAATTTCGAAATGGTAATGTGAAGTTTCAAACAAGTGTTGTTGTTTTTTTAATTGGAATTAACGTTATGATAACTGAAAATATGAAACGACATGGTAATAAGGGGTGAAAGGACGAACACAAATACAACCGTACCCGAGGCGGGATTCGAGCCCGCGACCCTTCGGTCCGAGATCTTTACGACACTCTTGTGAAATACCTTTGTCGCGCGCTTTTGGCGTCGTTTCGGCCCACTGCGCTCTGCGGCGCGGCAAGGTGCGGGCCTGGAGGGCGGGGCGAGGGACCTTGTTACATTAGCATAGGCCGACGCCACCGGTTGGCGTGCAGACGTCACCTCCGCCGCCACTGCAGGCAACGCCAGCTTTTCCCGCGAAGCCCCCCTCCTCGCAGGCAGAAGCACAGGTACACTTTCCATTCGGAACTGTTTCGTTCCTCTCAATAAAGAAAAGAGGCAGAAAACCCAACATTTTCTGACTCCAACTTATTTTTGTGTCACTGTAGTTTTTGATCCACAGCGAATTACACTCTCTCTAATAACATTCAGAGATTAAATACACTCGCAAAATAATCCGGGCGGAGCAGTCGCGTTTTCAATTGTGGAGAGTTGGCAAAAAAAATAATGAAATGCCGTTCATTTATCACTTTTACGGTGCCGATAGGTCGTTCCGAGGCTGGACAGGGTTTTAATCAACAATTGGTTACAATTTACGATCAAAAATATTAATTGAACATTTAATATTTCGTTATAGAAATTAAAAACATAATAAAATTTACTTTATCTGATACACTTTGTAAGTATTTTTGAAAGAAATGTTTTAAACGGCTAAAATTGTCAGATTCATATTTGTAATCTGCGTGAATTATTACAGGTTTCCACTCAATATAACATACAAGAACATATCCCCTCTACCTGTACTCAACATAACATTTCGCCAACATGGCTCACTGAAATTCTCCTCAACTTAATGCCCCGTGGCATCTAGCTTGTCTAATCGAATTCTTCCTTGCAGCACATTATCCCTCTCCGTAATCTTCCTGCGCTTAAACACAAGTTGCAGCTGAATTATAATACGCATTTAGCTGCGATGTCGTTTCGCCAATACCCTTGTCCCTAACGTTCCATTCCTATCTAGTTATTCCCACCAAGTCCATCCAGCGTAGAGTGTCGAACTCAATGACTGTCATCGTTCCTACGAAAGCCTTTCTGCCATCAACGCCCACTTTCGCATGCAATTTGTGTAATCACTGCTGGTGAAGTTTTGGGGATGAATGGGGCCATATGGTAGGTGCTTTCAGTTCTGCCGCCTGTCGTTACCTTTGACATGCTTCCTGCAACTCCTGCCTCATTGACCGTTAATCACTTCAACCGGCTGCAATAGCCCAGCGACAACACCACTGCCCCTAGAGCATACTTGACCGGGAAGTTCTGGGGTTCGAGTCGTCATTGTGGCGGATTTTCGAAACTTGCCTCATAGCTGGGTGTCGAAGGAGAACTCTTCAATAATATAGGCATGCAAAAAAATAAGTTGTCAGACCCAAAGAATTCACAGATGTTTCTCTATGCAATTCACGTATCTCTGCGCAATTATGGCTTCAGATTCAGATTCCATTCGTCAAGACACATAGAGAAACACGTGTCAAGTCTTCGAATATGACAACTTTTTTTAAATTTTGTGTGTCTGTGTAATCGGAGGAGAATTCTAGCGACCGGCTGCTCCGATCGGTAGTGTTCCATGGATTCTCCCATCTATAACACGCGAGTGACGGAGCAGTACCCTAACAAAGAAGCAACGAACCGCGCGATCTTTCCTTCTTCTTCTCTGTCCCCTCTTCTCGCCTTATCTATAGATACACACACTTATATGTACAACACAATCACACAAGTCGGAAGCCCAGTAGAACACTTAGCCCGGCAGGGGCGATTCCCCGCTGGAGGGAGATACCTGGGGAAACCCCCGTAAGCCCACGATTAGATTGGAGTCGGATCTTACCTTCCCAAGGGGAGGAACACCGCCACCTCCCAGGATGTAATATGTACTACATGCACGTGTAGTGCATATATCCACGTGAACAAAATGCGTGTGAGTTATATACATCAGTTTCTCTCTACTCTGATCCACAGTATACTGCGAAACTCCTTTCTGACAATTATTTTTCTTCTTCTTAAATCCTAAAGATTACATTCTTTATCAATTTTAACTACACCTCAAACACTGTTATTGTAGAAAACAATTATTTTAACCAATATGAAAATTAGCTACCTAGAAAGCTCAAATCCACGAACAAAATAGAACAGAAACACGAGTCGTGATAATTAAATGTGTTAAGAACACCAGACGCGTATGTGACAACTTTAGAAAATTATATTTTCACAGAAGAACTACTATTAAAAACTTCAAAACTACTTAATAAGTGAAATGTTATGAAATGCGCATTGGGGCACATCATTTATCGGTTTGGTGCAAACCAATAAGAGACTACCACACTCAATCGTGTCAGGTGATATTATCAATGCATGAGAAAACATACCTTCACATCAATATCCATGAAAAATTACAGAAATGTTCTGGGTTGTCGACCACGAAAAGTCAGCATATCCTTTGGGATCACGCAAATAAATTAACTACGGTAATTTAATTTTCTTGTCCAAATTCTTACGAACAGGACTTCTTCTTTTACTGATTTAGATGTATTTACTCTGGAATCCATTTTAAGAATATATTTCCAGTAGAGGAAAAGAATGAACTAAAATCATTGAACAAGCTATGGCTCAACGTTGTAGTTCCGAAAGAAGTTACAGGAGGTTTATAACACACTGAATTGAGCCATAAGCGGCGAAATTAAACAGGGAAATTCTCTTGGGAATCGTCGTTTAGAAGCAATTGATTTTCTCCCCCATACGTCACATACAGTTTTTGACTAAATAAATAAAAATAAAAAATTAAAACAACCGAAGGTCAATTTACTCGAACGGCACCCTACCCTACTGCCGAAACCACCGCATATTTATTAAACAATCGATAGTCGATTACTTGGCACCTTCGGTCCATGGGCGGCCGGCGACTGCATTTATTTATAGTTTCGCGGTGACTGGTGGCAGAGGACCGTTGGCGTGTGGCGGAGACCGTTGGCGCTGTGGTCGCGGTTTGTGACGAGGCCAGAACCACAGCTGCCGTGAACGACCGGCGATTAGACAAAGAGCGAGGAATGCATCATACGCTGAAAGGAAATGATGTTTATCGCTGCCGTTTGAAATTTTGTGGGTTTGAAATTTTAAGAGTACGCCATTCTCAAGTGGTCTTAGATTTCAAGCATCTCGAGATTACTGTGGTTTATTCATTATCGATAATATTTTACAATTTTAAACAATTGATATTTTCATTAATTTATTGTGAATTATATTGTAAGTGTATGCAATACACTGTGTAAAGCAAAATAAGTTTTTTGAAATAAATTTATTGCGTAATCTGAAATATTGCATTGTGTGTGGGCAACGTGACTCATTATCTGACGATTCTGGCGTGAACCGATCAGACATTATCTTAAAATACATTTTCTGGATTTTGGAAGGGTTCCATGCCTAAATAACGAGATATTTTATTATAGTGGTTATACTGGGAGAGGTGGCTCAGTGAATCAACTGATGTCACTGCAGTCCCTCTGACCGGGAGGTCCTATGTTCCAGTCCCATCGGTGACTGGATTTTCCTTCCTTCGACCTAGCTGACAAATTAGGTCGTTTGTCAGCTGGGTCGTTCAGTTGAATACTGGGTTGGATTCAGTCGCGGTGTTGAGGAGAATACTATCGGCCGGCTGCTCTGATCAGTAGTTTTCCGTGGTTTCTCCAATCACCACCAGGCGAATGTCGGAGCAGTACCCTAACAAATGGACCGCGCGCGATCCTTCCTACTTCTTACATGTCCTATCCTCACCCCTTACACACACTTACACTAACAAACACTGAACTACCACACATCCGGGAGACTGGTCGGGAGTTTAGATCTTGTTCTGGCTGGGGCGCTGCCCCGCTGTTGGGAGATACCTGGTTGGGAAAACCTCGCTAGCCGACGGAAGGTCGGCACCGCATCTTGCCATCCAGCGGGGGAAGACCACCACCCCCTCCCGAGCAAAAGCATGCACTACGGGAATAGTGACCATCGTAGTTAATGCGCCCAGAATCATTAACAATCACTTTAGTAGTTATATATAGTATCTTCTTTACCGAACTGAGGAAGCTCTGACCGCTTGAGAAGACCATGAGCGCTGCGCTTTCAGGCTGTTCTATTAAATGTTCTTATTTTTTAGTTTGAACTGACAGTTACATCTTAAGTAAAAATTAATAATCACGATCACTGTCAAATTCAACTCTGCGCCTCACGAACGTAAACTTTAGAGGTTTCTAAACCACTTTCAAAAACCTAGACATTTAAAAACACTGATGTCTTTTGAGTAGTATCATAAATATTTTAATTTTGAACATCATTTTTTTTGAATCATCGATGCTTTGTTGACGATGTTGCATCCCTAGCCACGGCGTGCGTGCCTCGAGAGGGTCAGGTCCTCCTCCCATTGATTGTCGTCCGCCCACGCGCCTGGCCGGTTCGTGCGGCTGAGGCGGGGGCTCGATAATGGAAATGAGTGCGGGTGCTAATGCGGCCTCCTTCGCGCCCTTAGCTCCGCCCCCCGGACGGCGGGAGAGGGAGGGGGAGGGGCACGTGCCGCCACGCGCCGCTGTCGCACGCGTAGCACTGCTACAGAAGGATTTTCCTAAGGATGAGCCAAACATGTAACAAGTGAACATCTCATGTAATTCAGAGAAGTATCACTCCGCCGCGACTGCTGTTCAGCCACGCCTCTTCGTAAAGTGTTAGGTTATGGCTCCTGTGAAAACATCCCTATGCAGAAGTCTAAGAGTTTCGCTGAGGTAAATGCTCATACGCGAGTCCGAAATATTTCATGTAATTCAGAGATGTATCCCTCCGTTGTTCAGCCACGCCCCTTCATAAAGTGCTAATGGGTCCTGTAAAAACATCCCTATGCAGAAGTCTTAGAGTTTCGCTGAGCTATATGCACGTACGCGAGTCCGGGAAATATTTAAATTTAATTACCTATGTGGAAAATCTCTTAACATACTCTCACAATCAGTAAAAGAAAAGTGCCATGAGTGTAAATAGAAAGAAAAATTATTTTAAGCGGGAAGCACGTGCGCTGGTACGTATATCGCATTCAAGTCTCGGTTTTAAAATAAACATTCAATTTATCACACAAAAAGTAAATTCAATGTAATGTTTGTAGAAAAAAGAATTTTTACAGATGAGCACATAACACTGTATTTCCTAATTTCATTTATTTATCGCGGCGCACTATATTTTTGTCGGACGAGGACATCACAAAAGGAAGCGTCGAAGCCATTTAAAAGTAAGCCAACTGCAAACGAACGAACGCAGGAAGGGAGCCTAATGGACTGGAGGGCACAACGACCACAGAACCTCCAGTTATGTTGCCAGCACTAGTTGTCACTTAGGAAAATCACATCCTAATCGCATCACATCACAATCACACATCCTTAGGAAAATCGTTCTATATGAAGGAGCTCGCCTTGCCCCCGAAGGAGAACGTACGATTCCTGGCGAAAACTGGGGAGAAATCTGGTGGCCAGACGTTTGTACTCTCGTGACTTAACATTTCTTAACGGAAAACGCTGCAAAGCTGGTCAAGAGGTTAGACATAATGTGTAATCGTATCTTTTTTTAGCGAATACATTACATTATATACATTACTTTATATCGCTTATCGCAACCTAGCTACCATTTGCTACGATCTTCCCAGTCGTTTTCTTGCACATTTCTTCCCGCGAACGCGTTAGATACTGTATCCTTCCAGTGTCTCCGCGATCTCCTTCCTATTCTTTCAGCAGGCATCAATTCGATTTTTTTTGTCCTTCCCTCATCCATTCGACACACATGCCTATATCATCGTAGACATTTTACCTCTACAGTGCCAAAATTGTGGTACCCTATTCTCAGTCTTGCTAACATATCTTCATTTCTTATTCTGTCCTGAATTGTGAGCTCGCCATCGTCGCCAATAACCTTTTTCGGTTGCTCTTAATTTTTTTTTCTTAAATTGCCCTGTTTTGCTTAAATTGTTTGTCTTCTAACTTGCTCTATTGTTGTCCACACTTGTGCTCCGTATGTGACAAAGTTCTCAGCAATAGACTTGTGTGTCTTGCTTTTTGTACAGGATCTCTTTTGTGTGCTCCACATCGTACAACAACTTCGCCGCTTCCGAATAATCGTACCTCTCAACTTTCAATTAATCAGCTTGAGACAACCAATTTGGATTGTACTGTCTTTATTTAGATCTAGAACTAATTATAATAATTAAGAATGATGTCAATCATTAATGATGATAATAATAATAATCAAGGCAGTAAGCGAACCTTCGTCGCCCCTCACCAACAAAGGCTCGTGACACCTACACTACCACCATTAACAACATTGCAAAATCACTATGGCCATCCACTACAGTTTATTCTGCTTCGTACCTGCTGCCTTTACTGACAAGCAGCTCCATTTCATTACTCTCCAGCAGAGAACATAATTAGTCATGTTGACCAAAAAAAGGAAGTCTTTTTGTAACTCGGTAGTATGACAATTCTTTCGTAAATTTATGCCGATTAAACGCGTACATTTCTTACAAAGAAGTCTTTACAAGCGACGTGTATGTATTTGATGTACATAGTTTTTGATTGGAGTGAGGTCTGCTGCTCGAGGATTTACTAGAAGGTCCCTAGTTTTTGTTGTTACGCCTCTACCACAGTTAATAGTTACTTGTGTTTTGTGTATCTAGGGCGTTTTGCCCTTGCTAGGGATTGGATGTTGCCTGAGGGGTAAAACATCGAGTAAAGCCCGTGGTGCATATATGTACAAAACTTTGTGGTTTACTAGTTCGATGCTAAATCAAACGAGTATTCGAAACATTTTTTTTATCTTGCATCAAATGTGAAAAGACGTATTCCAATCACCAGTTGTCAATATGATGCTAGATGAACAAGTGTATATCTAATTATTATTGCTACTCCTGCTAACTGCACTCATAGTTGGACAGTTTTGTCTTTATAAAATGGAAGAATTTTATTAAGTTCCTAAACGAAATTTTATAAATTTTGAGGATGTTAGCGGTGTCTCTTACTAGAGTACTACTAGAAGTACCAGTACTTCAGAAGCATCAGTATCTAAAAGAAAATGTAATAAGTAACAAAACTGAAATTAGAGTGACTGTTGGGAATTTTTAATTCACTGGAATATTTCCCAATTGCAATGTTAATGTTAATTCAACAATACAATGTTTATAAGGAGGGTTTTATTTCTTATTTGAGCATTATGCCATTTATTTATTTTCATGTTTGTTAAGTTAAATAAATCGAATTCATAAAAAATGTTTAATTTGTTGTGTTGGTAGCGGAGCGGGTATCAAAGGACCCGCGCGGGCGTAAAGAATCCTATAGACCCGCAAGGGCATTAAGTATATCATTACGTGTTTCGTTTCGCGGCCATATACACACAGTAATGAAATAGTAAATCATAAAATAATTAATTAATTAAAGAGGGTGGAAACAATTTAAGGTTGGTATAATTTTAAATTCTGTGAGGGAAGATAGGTCGTCTTGGTGTCAGGCTGTTGTTAGAGAGACGCTTTTGAGGAGCTTATGGTCGACATCCTCAAGTCGCGCACAATTTATGTAACTCACTATAGAAAAACTGTAGAATACATTAACTGTGAACTGATAACACTCCAGAGTTTTATTTACAAACAGAGCTACGAGAGATTCCTTCAATGAGTTCGGGTGATTGAGGAAAGTGAGTTCAGAACATTGGACAATAGGTACGAAAATTTATTCTATATTGAGGAACATGACATTTTCCAAGAACAGAAGAAAGTTCGACTTACATTTGTTTCCCCTCTTATCACGGTATACTCGTACACGCCCGTCATAAGAATGCAATCGCAAAACCGGAAATGGCAAGTACAGAAACAGATAAGACTGACCACGGAGAAGTGAAACAAGTAACAAAAAAAACAAACTTAACTATACATGGAAGAAATACAGGGTATGGATGAACAGATAAACACACTTCTAGGATTGTTCTACAGTAGGTATACTTAAACCGATTCCATGCAGGACATTAGAATAAGACGAACGGTAAACCGGGAGCGGTAGCTCAGTGCATCAACTGATGTCACTGCAGCGCCTCTGCCCGGGAGGTCCTAGGTTCGAGTCCTGACGGCGACAGGATTTTCGACACTAGCTATTCTGCTAGGTCGAATTCAGTCGCTGTCTGGAGGAGAATTCTAGCGGCCGGCTGCTCTGATCGGTAGTTTTCCGTGGTTTCTCCGATCAACACCAGGCGAATGCCGGAGCAGTACCATAACAAACGGGCCTCGGACCCCGTGCGATCTGTCCTTTTTTTTGTCGTATCCTCTCCCCTTACACACACTCTTACACTAACATGCACTACACTATCACATATTCCGGGAGACCGGTCGGGACCTTACAGCTTGTCCCGGCTGGGGCGGTGCCCCGCTGGTGGAAGAGTCCTGGTTAGGGGGAAACCCCACTAGCCGACGGTAGGTCGGCGCCGGATCTCGCCATCCAACGGGGGATGATCACCGCAATCTCCCGAGAAAAAACATGCACTAAACTAACGGGACTAATGACAAAAGCAGTTGACGCGCCCGGAAACACGAAAAAATCAATCAATCAACGAACGGAAACAATCCCGAAAGCTAGGAAAGCGATTTAGATATTACATACCTAGATACCTCATTACTTACAAAATCATGCATCAGAGAGTGCAGATTTTTCACTATTAAATTTCAAATCAATGTCTAAGATTTATTGGCTTTATTTGCAGGGAAAGAGTTGCCTTTACGGAAAAACACCTTCGGGGTTCCATTATCATTTAAGACGTGTCCCAAGTGAATCTTAAGGATTCTTATCGAAAAGTAATATGCAGTCTGACATGCGAATGAGAATAAACGACAAATGAATGGCTCACATCGATACTAACCATCATTAGAATTATTCATTGTGTCATTTTATGTATTACTGACAATCATAAAATTTGATTGTATGTTGAATTTTAATTTCTTACTTTCGCTTCTCATGTAGCATCCATGGCATTTGAATCATATAACAAACGCAAATAGCCTTTTCTGCCATCTTTAAAAAACTGGTATAACAACCACTTTCACAAATACGTTCAAATAGATTTTAACATGCCGAAAGCAAGCCATAATACAAAAATGTGATAAGAATCATAATTTGATGCAATTCATATCCGATTAACTACAGTCCAGGTACAAGTATGTCATTTTTCAACCACCGCTCTGTAGAGGATAATGCATCCCCCCAAAATAATTTAATTTGCCACGTTATGACGACAATTACATATTCGTAGGTATGTATGACAGTGTGCCCTTGTCCACAAAGTACAATTTACTTGAACAAAATCACAAGAATGTTTTTAAAAAACGTAACGGCAATAAGAAAATATGAGTACAATCCGTTACGTAATTAAGAAAACAATGTCACCGCTCTGAAGATACAGCTTGTTAGGGGTAGAAGTGATTATAAGAAGTAACGAGGACCAAAAATCGCCGGTCCCAACGAACAAAACTGCGTATCCAATTACACAAGCTTACACCAGCGAGAAATGAGAAAAGCAAAGTTTAATTGAAGAACGGTCTATTTCTGTTCGCCCGCCCTTTCCGGTGGGCGGAAGTGCTCGGCGGGGCCTGAGCCAATAATGGGCTCAGCACGAGGCCCTTAGCTCGGCACCCGGAGGGCGGAGGGCGGAGGGCGGAGGGCAGCTGGTTGGTCGCTAAGCGCGCTGGGGCGAAATAGGCCAAATGGCGATCGCACGGAGAAAAAGAAGAAAAGAAAAACGTCTCGCTGGCTCCATTGACACTCGCGTTCACAACACAAGAGCAATGGCATGATATCAGGGATTAACTTCCAAAATGGAACAAAAGACAATGAAAGAAGAGTGAGTAAATGAATGATTAAGAATTGATTCTGGGTGCGTCAATTTCTGAAATAATTACTACCGTAAATGTAGTGTAAACAGAAATTTGGTGCTACAAGGTAGTAATATCTAAGGAGTCTCAAGTATCTTGGAGTAACATTTACCAAAAATGGTAAAAGTGAAGCTGAAATTATTGAAAGAATAATAGATGTTACAAAACAGCTGTACTTAAGTAAACTTTATGGAGCACACAAATAAGATCCGGCACGAAGATAAAGATATACAAGTGTATTGTAGAGAGCATTGTTACCTATGGAGCAGAAGTGTGGACAACAACAGAGCAACTAAAGAAAAAATTAAGAGCAACCGAAATGAGATATTGGCGACTTTGTTGTCAGTTCACGATTCAGGACAGAATGAGGAATGAAGATGTGTTAGAAAGACTAAACATAAAGACCGCAATTTTAGACACTGAGGAGGCAAAATGCCTAGGATGGTATGAGCATGTGCGTCGAATGGATAAGAGCAGGTGGCCAAAAAATATGATCGAATGTACCCCTGCTGAAAGAAGAAGAGGTAGACCGAGGAGACACTGGAAAGATGCAGTAACTAAAGCGATTGAAGGAAGAAAGTGCTAGAAAACTACAGGATATATCATAGCAAATAGAACTTGGGATGCGATAAGCGACTCTAAGTTGTAATATATTCGAAAAAAGTTTTTTTGTCCCGAGAGGTGCCAGTATTGCTCCTCCGCAACTGGGAGCGCGCGCTGACCTTCAAGATTTTCTGCCGCCAACAATCTTCGACAATATAAGAACTGGAAAGTAATGTTTAAATATATTGACACACGGCTGAAAAACATGAGTGATGGCGAGATGGAACTGTTACTATACTAAATGAAAAAAATAATACAGTGGTCTGTAATTCGAAAGGGTTATATGTAAAACAAACGTGACATGTTTTTTTGTTGCCGTTTTTTACGCATTTTAAAAACACGTGACGATGCCCAAAGGATGAAATCTTTTCAAACACATATCAGTCCTTTGAAAATAAGTAATATGGCCATAAGTGACATTCCAATATACCTCTTAATTAAAATAAACTTGAATAGAAACGGAAACCATGAAACGTTTATGCAGTCACTCTTTGTACTACACTCTTTGTACTTATTTTACGTACTTTGTTCTTATTAACTTTGCTGTGTTATTTTTATTCGTATATACTTCACTTCCTGTATAACGTTTCTTTGGAGAAGCGATTGCTTGAATTCGTGCTTTTACGTTATTAGACCCACAGTGGATCGCTCCGAACTATTGATGTATTACGCTCCACCAGGAGAGGAAAGAACGCAAAAGGAGGCGGAGCAGAAAAACGAAAATAATCGAAGAAGAAATTACTCACTTCCAGTGAATGAAAGTGGCCGAGAGGTAATTGGAAAGTAGAAAGGCTGAGCGAGAGGAAGACGGAGGAAGAAGGGAAGGAGAAAGAGTCAAGGGAGATAATGAGATGAGTACAATGTAGGAAAGAGGATACGGAAAGGAAAGTCAAGGAAGTAGAGGGGACGAGGGTAGGAGAAAACGCTTCAAAATGAGAAAAGCGAAAAATCATTGAAGATTAAAAATACGTGCCAGAATAAACATGTAGACATGGACGACATCGATTAAGTTACTACACGAAAGTGACACAACTGTTGAATCACAGAAATAGAAGTGACGAATTGATATAATAGATAACAAAATCGTGAGTGAGATTTCAAAAACTTATAATTAAGAAAAAGGTGCAAATATTAGCGTTTTCGAATCGCGAACATGTTTCAAGATTGAGAGGCTCATAGTTTATATTTATTATCTCTTTTTTATTTTAGTGACCTAACACGTCTAACGGATGTGATCCTTCGTAAACATTTATATAAATCAATGATACGTGAACCCTTTTGTTACGCGGCCCCTAGTCACCGCATCTGCCCACAGAAATTAGCAAAAAAGGAAGGAGCGACCTTTGATTTCGTCAATTACATTTGACGCATTCTGAGGATTAAAAGAACTGCCTAATGTCAGAATCGATGAACTGAAAAAGACAACATCAGAGGGCGTGTTGACGGAAAAGAAGTAACCGGAGGAGACGCAGCGAGGGTGGCAGAGGGAGGGCAAGGGAGGGGGCGGAGACAGTGACAAAGGCGACCGCTGCGGAGTCGTGCAGGCCAGTCGGAGGAGGGGGGAGCGACAAGCGCCGCTGATTGAAGCTGCCACTTGCCAGCGCTGGAGAGTTCCCGCGGGAGCGCGTGGTGGCGCCACGATCGATGTCGTCGCAACGGAACGCCCCGACCACGAGACCCCCCCCCCCCCAACAGCACGTGCGCCGACTGTTGGAGACCTACACAGGGTTAATCTCTTCGGATCCTTCGGCCTGAGTACAAAGTCGAAGGATGATTTAAATACAATAATTCTGCTTGAAGCTTAACTAGTTAATTGTTCATCGATTGATTGATTGATTGATTTTTTCGTGTTTCCGGGCGCGTCAACTGCTTTGGTCATTAGTCCCGTTAGTGTAGTGCATGTTTTTTTCGGGGAAGATGGCGGTGATCTTCCCCTGCTGGATGGCAAGATCCAGCGCCGACCTACCGTCGGCTAGTGGGGTTTCCCCCTAACCAGGACTCTCCCACCAGCGGGGCACCGCTCCAGCCGGAACAAGCTCTAAGCTCCCGACCGATCTCCTCGAATATGTGGTAATGTAGTGCATGTTAGTGTAAGAGTGTGTGTAAGGGGAGAGGATAGGACAAGGAAGAGGAAGGAAAGATCGCGCGCGGTCCGTGGCCCGTGGGAGTGGGAACCTAAGACCTCCCGGTGAGAGGCGCTGCAGTGACATCAGTTGATGCACTGAGCTATCGCTCCCGTTTGTTCATCTACAAACCTCGAATCAGTTTAGTTGATTGATTGATTCGTGTTTCTGGGCGCGTCATATACTACGGTCATTAGTCCGGTAATTTTTTTGCGCGAGGTAGCGGTGATCTCCCCCACTAGATGGCGAGATTCGGCACCGACCTACAAATCGGCTTGCGAGGTTTTCCCCAACCAGGTAGTATCTCTTACCAACGGTTCACCGCCCTAGCCGGGTCCAGCTGTACCCTCCCGTCTAGTCTCCCGACTTGTGTGGCAGTGTAGTGCACGTAAGTGCTCGCGCACGCACGTGTGTGTGTGTGTGTGTGTATGAATGTGTGAGGAAGAGGAAGGAAAGTTCGCGCGCGGTCCGTGACCCTATTGTCAGGGTTCTGCTCGGGTATCGAATCAGTTTAGCAGTTCCTTGTTAATTTGGCGAAATAAATTGGGACAAGCATATTGCACTCGAATAGAAACGACGTGAGGGCCCACAATACTATGACCTTACGATCACGATTAAACAGCTAAACAAAACAATTTTCTTTCATCTCCCTAACCCAGAATTGTGTAACATTTAATTGGATTCCAACCAATGTCTTCTGTGGGAACTTTCTCAAAGAGTCGGAGGTCTAGGATGCGGCATTTGTCCACACCCCGGAATTAACTGCAAACATTGAACATACATTCTGAAGTACTTAAACAAACGTAATTAATCCAGAAATAATTAAATCCTCGATCATAACGAGTAAGGTCGATCAATATTTTCTTTCTTTAATTTTAGAGAGTACGTGCAGTTTGTTTCAGGCATTATCATTGTTTGAAGATACAATGACTCGAGATTTCTCTTTTCTTATTTTTGCCTTTTTTTAGAAAATGATTATTTTTCATAAATACGCGTAAGACGAATAGCAATCATTAATGGGCAAGGCTAATACTCTGGAGAACTATTTTTTGCAAATCACATGATAACAGGTCATCTGACTCATGACTTGAACTGTGGCGGCTCGAGGCAGTTATAGTACGTTTACTCTAAAACCAATATATTTCGTTATTTACAAATTTACTTGTGTAGTATGTACATGTTTTATTTATATAGTTATTCACCCTAGTCAGTCATCTCATCACAATTTTCTTTGCACCAACTGCAAATAAAATACGGGATAATAATCTGCGAAAATGGTTTACGCCTAGAAACCTGGGACTCAAAGACAAAGTTCTTTTTTTTTAATTTATTAACTACCCAGCTGAAACCTTTTCGCTATTTTGCGTTTACATGCATGAAAACTTAAGTTGTTGGCATAACCTCAGGCCAATGTGGTACATAACTCCTCAGTTGTAAAAGTCAATTTTCACAATTTTGAAATTAGGTGTGTGTCAGGATGTGAGGTGTTGGATCAGTGTGGGTGATGGTAGATGAGAGTGGAGGTCTGCATTATTATGGAGGGCGAAAATGTCCTTGGGGAAGCGAGAATGAGAAAGCTTATACGCGATGACAAACCATTGGCCACGAGCGAAGGACAGCGTGGGGTTGCTAAATGGTGATAGTCATCTCAAAGATCTGAGGCAGAATCATTCCTAGGCGCTTCCATGTACAAGATTCCATGTACACGATCCATACGAGACACGTAGAACGTACGAGAACGTAGAACAGCGGCGGACAGCGTCGAGTGGCTACATGCTGTTAGTCATCTCAAAGATCTGGGGGAGGATCATTCAACGGTGATTCCATGTACACGATCCAAAGAATAAACGCAGACCCGCAGTGCCTCGTGTGCTAGAGTCGTTGACTTATAGCGTTTTCCATTCGTTGCACTGAAACCCACCCTAGTGCAGGGCAGAAACGCCATCGCTCCGCAACAGTGCTGCCCCACACGCGTGAAGGGCAGCTACGAATGAAACGGATTCCGGAACTGAGTTAGTGCGTATGCGCTACCCAGTGAGATTATAGATAGCTGTTCTTGGTCTGTCACAGTGATGGAACTCAAAAAATAATAATTTTTATCATTGTTAAAATTTTTATGAAGTCTTTTGGTAATTCTTACTTCTTAATTCATAAATTATAAAGTGTGATTTCTTTATTTAAAAACTACGAAAACTTCAAATGCGTATGAATCGTAATTTCATTTTTCGAGATTTGCCAGTGATCGATATAGTACACAAAATGTTGAACCGACAGGCTTCTGTAGAATTGTTTGATTACTGAAAACAATAAAAATATTAACATGAACATTTCCGCTGGTATATGTACGGGCGTGCGAAAAACATTTCTTGGCATTATATTTGAATGATTTTGTAAGGGTCACTATTTTTATTTTCACTTTATTAGCGTTTCGAAATTGAGACGTACCTAAAACACTTTAGTTTCTAAATAGCACTGGATTTGTTAATATGAAGTTATTCAAGGTTAAATTTTCGGAAAACACAATCTGATTTTCCAAACTTCGTGTGAATCACAAACATTTTAAGACATATCTTGCAAAACATAATAAACTCCATCATTCGAAGTATCCCTGCGTGACAGAAGATCCTCAATTGCCTTCACAATTTCACCACGAACCTAAATCAGCATGGATAACTTCCGTACCTAACCTCACAATAGCCCGGTGCACTGGACTGCACTGACGCGATCGTCGGTGCAGTTTAGTGCGCCCTGGGTCCGTGTCGATGTGCGAATGGAACACGCAGTTCTTTGCACTGGTGCGCCCTAGCGGTCGAATGGAACACGAAAGCTGCCCTGAGTGCGCACTGGGTGCGCACTAGTGCGGCGAATGGAAAACGCTATTAGACAACTGGACATCCCGATCACATCTTTTCGTGAAGCAATCTGGCTTCGTTCAGCGAATCACCAACTTAAGACGTCACAGACTGCTACTGCATTTAAAGCTACTGGAGTTTGCAAGAAAAAAAAAGAAAAAAGATCCTTCTACCAAAATTTACATAGAAGGCTTACCGAAAAGTGGGTTCACATCCTTCAAGCCTCCAGGGTCAATGACTGCTATCGAGAGGTGAGTTTTCACTTTCACTCTAACCGTCAAGAAAACCGATGCAGCGACGTGATTGGAAAGAAAAGAGAGCTTTTGTTTGAGCGTCTCCCTTTCCAGGCACTTTCGCATCACACGGCAAAGCGCGTGTATTCACTAGCAAGGCAGAACGGACGAGAAGTTACGAATTCCCAATAGTCCTTCTGCGAGTGTGACTACATCTCTTTCATTTTCATTTAGCTTCCTCTCTCCGTTTAGACAACCAACGTTAATGCTTATGGTTAGGGCGGCATCACCTACTCCACTGTCATTCCAAATTAATCCAATTATGTATTTCTAGCTGCACGGCATATTCTGGAGGCTTCCAGTACATTGGGCAATGGTTTAATTGCCATTATTTTCTTACGTTCACGCTTTCCTTCAATTGGTTTCACCTATTTGAACTGCAATTGTTGAATTTCTGAATTTGTTTTCGAAATTAGAAGGAAGGCAAAATTTTCGTATTTAATATGGTAGTGTGAAGTGCACATGTCCCAAAACTGAACCCAATTTTACCTTTAATTTTCATTCAATCACTCAAATTGAACTGTAATTATTATTATTAAAACGTTTCATACACGTTTCAGTTTCTCCGCCTTCGGTGACAATACATCGACCATCATCTTGCGGGAAACCCAGCACCACACAGTGGAGCAAAGGATTGATTACTTGAAAAAAAATCCACTGAGAGAAAAATTTTGATAATTATAAACGAACCTTATCGATATTATTGCACACAAAAACCTCCGTATAGAAGTTGTAGTCTTGCTGGTATAATATTAAATCCCAACCTAAAATCACAGTTTTATCCTAGTCCTCCTTTGTCGAAATATTCGTGTATTACATAACGATTTCCTTGCATAAAAATATTTGTTTCGATGAAGGCATTTTGACTGTACATGAACACCTATACAGATTCCTGCATACGGAAAGATTCGTTCATTTCTTGTGCATGCGCAAGTGCGTGAATTTGGGTTTGTGGGCTACAGGCCGACATAATTTGCAGGTAATGGAATGTGAGTTGTACAAAATGTGTCTGACTCGCACAAAGCCACTGCGTAGAAGAGAATGCTACAACCCGGCTGCACTGCCCAATCCTTCCTGTAGATTCCTCCAATCAAAATTTCAGGCGAATACCAGAGAGGTTTCTTAAACAACAAGGCAAGGACTTCGCCCTTCCTTCCCAATTGAACCCCATCTCACCCCCACCCCCCCAACTATCAGCCTGTCGGGTATGAACATTTGGTACGCACCCACTCACCTCAAAAGATTCAGCCCTCAACATCAACATCTAGTCTCATCGTTTTCTCAACAGAGGAGGGTCTGACCTGGACTCTAGTGCCATCCGGGAGGAGAAAAAGAAAGAGTAGCGAGAGGGTTGGAGGAAAGGAGAGAGAAAGAGAGAGAGAAGAGGGAGGTGCTGGAAGGGAATGGGGAGAGAGAAATATTATTCTTTAAAGAAGAGAAATAGTGCAGTTAATAAAGTGCCTGTGACTTATACTATGATAAACTTATTACAGATAGTATTATATTTCAAGAGTTGGCCCCCCTGTGCGCGGTTCAGCGTCAGATGGAGCAACGCGGTGCGGCAACGGAAACCAACAGCGGCCGAGAGCGTATCCGCAACAAGTAAGCGGTGCTCTTAGCATCCCAGGAGACGATAATCGCGGACATAAAATCCTGGCAATATAAAACAGCTTGAGCGAATAAGGAAGAAAATATTTTATAATGTCATGTTATACAGTAATCTGTTAACGAGTCAACTACTTTTGTAGCCTCTTTTACCTCTTTTTAAACTACCAGTTACAGAAACATCGTTTATATTTTCCACACTGAAATACATTAAAGTTCTTTCACCATACATAATGAATATATTTCCTCCTTTACACATTTTTGGTTTTGTAGAAGAGATAATCTCCAAAACATATTCAATTTATATACTATTAAATATTTGGATAGTACGACCAATACACTCCCACTGTCTCGCGTATCTCGTTTGGAAAGACTTCGTGCGCGTAATTTCTGCCCCAGAGTAACATAAATGATAAATTAAAGAAACGCATTTTCTACATACAACATTATCTTAAAAACACATTAGTGGAAATAATTAAATGTTACGTACTACGTCTCCAAAATTAGATAAATTCAAATCATCTGTGATAATAATATAGAGGAAGTGACTAGTTTGCAAATAGGAAGATTATCGCTAGATTTTACTAAAAAATGAGATGAATGGGAAAGCAAAACGAGATAAAAAGATTAGCCAGATGTGACATTTAGTATATATAAAGAGGAAATATATTATTTTAACTTGAAGAAATTAAGGTAAGAATATTTAAAAGAAAAATAACTGCAATTCATTAAATGAGAATAATGTAGTTAAACATTTTTACATCATTAACAATCATACCAAACATAAACGCGAGCGTTCATTCTCTAATGCATGTTGGCCAGTTCCTTCTTACCTCCCTCCAAGCTTGTACGGAACGGTAAAACAGTATGGAGTAAATGAAACGTCCGGATCTCCTTTGTTTCTCTCGTCGGTCCGAGAGTTTGTTGGGATATTGTCTACTCTTCTAAACGAATTACGATTCGGATACAAATCCCTTCTCATCACTTCCCCTTAGACCAGGAACAGAGAACAACTTCCCCATGACGCCACGTGCCGATGTTTACAAGAACTGAAAAGAGCTAAAGCGTAAAGTTGCGCAACACGTATTTTAAGTCTCTAAAGCGTGTTTGCAAGTTTCAAAAGGAACTTCAGTTTTAATGTTGCGAAAAGAGACTCATTTCTTTCGGAGCTGGTTGTACCATGTAATTGTGAAACCGTAGAGCGTTAGCGTACCTTCCTTTTACGACTTCGCATTTCATCACTTGTTTTCCAATGGCTCACAGAAGTTTGATGAAGATCAGTAAGAATTAAAATGAATTGTACGACATCTTGAATAGCAGAAGGAAATTAAAAAAATATTCAATTTCCAGAGGATTCTGAAATGGAAAAACAAGTCAGGCAGCGGCGAACGAAATAAACGAGACCATTGAAATACGTGTTCTGTCACCCGCCCAATGGATTAGAAGAAAAAACACTAGTGGTGCTACAACAGCACACATTTCTTATATTATGTGTAATTTTTGCATTTTCCGAAAATTTGGAGAATTCAACAAAAATAAGACCAGCGTAATTTGTAAGCTTTCCAAGAAAAAAATTAAAGAAACATTTTGGAGATGTTTTTGAGAAAATAATTGTTTAAAAAATGCCTAATTTCACGCAAAATTACACTCATATTTTCGGAAAAATGTACATAACCTTATTTAAAGATCTGTCTATGAAGAAAGGATTTCATTAAAGTATAAAAATCTCTCTCATAATTTTTGTACTTTTACAATGTAAATTTTTTCCATTTTCGAAAATATTGAGAATTCAACGAAATTTAAATCTGCGCCATTTTTAAGCGTTCCTTTTGTCTACCCACGGTAAAAGTTTAATTAAAAAATTTGGACCCATTTTTCAGAATTTGTTTAAAATGATGAGGCTTTATGAACAGAACACTAAAAATCAAAATATCTGTTTCAAACTGGCAGAGACATGCGTTCGAGCAGATGGAACGCGAAATATAAATTTTGGAGAAAATCGTCCGAAAGATTTGCCCACAGACAGAGAGACAGAAGGACGGACGGACGGTCAGACGGGCAGACAGACGGACAGAAGGACAGGCGGGCACAGACAGGCGGACAGACAAACGTATCGGCAAACGTTTTGCGTCAACAAATTTTCCGGAATCAAAGATCCACAACACGTGGATTCTGACCACACAACGTTACAGAAAGTTTTGTTTTTTTTATTCATCATTTTATTCATAAAAATTGAATAATATTTATCCACTTCTTTAGCAGGGTCCCATAATACGAGTTTTTCTGTCAAAGAAAGTTTTGTAATAATAATAATAATAATAATAATAATAATAATAATAATAATAATAATAATAATAATAATAATAACATTCCCATCATAATAATAAAATAAGGAGAATATGAATTCAAATGTCGAAACGCGTAGAGGCACAAAAGCATTCTTGTTGAAATACTCTACTTAGGGACCCCATGACCTCCATCTCGAAATCCCGAAATCCAGTCTCTTCTCAAATTCGCTCGAAGCGTAACAATTCGCATTATTCGCGAGAATAGCAATTCCGCAATCATCCGCGGCCTCCGAGCGGCGCTGCCACTTGGCGCGATAGAGCGGAACGACCCACGCGCGGCGGCGGCGGCAGCCAGGATCTGCGTCAACCCGCTCCGGCGGCCTCGCCGGCACGCGATTACCATCTGCGACGCTCTCCGCCCCGCCCCGCCCCGCTCCGCCCAGCCCTCCCCCCTCCCCGCCTCATACTGCCCTGCGCCCCTCTGCCTCCCACAACTCCCTTCTGTCCCCGCCTCGCTCGACTCTGGCCTTTTACATCCGTCTCGCCCAGCCCTTCCATTCCCGACCCACCCGCTCAGACCTTTCCCTACCCCCAGCCCTTCCCCCTCCGTCCCGCGCAGCCTTTCTATACACTCTTAGCCTAGCCCATACATCGGCGTTCCGCCCCGTCAAGCCTGTTCTATCCCCGCCCACCCTTTCTATCCCCTCCCTACCCATCCATCTCCACCCTAATCTACACCGTCCCGCCAAGCCTCTCCCATCCCCGCTCCGCCTTTGCATCTCCGCCCCGCCCTCTTTCCACCCCAGCCTTGTCATCCCCGCCCTTCTACGCTCCACCTTAGCCTTTCCCCGTCCCGCCCTTCCCAGTTCTTCCCCGCCTCCCACCGTCCTGCGCCGCGCCGCTATGCGCCCCCTCCCCATCACCCCGTTCCGCTCCATCCCGCCCCGCACCTCCCCCCTCCGCCCCTCCCGCCCCGCCCCGCCCCGCCCCGCCCCGCCCCGCCCCGCCCCGCCCTGCCCACCACTCCGCACCCCGCCCCGCGCATCATAACGCCGGATAGCAGCAGCGTCGCTGTTAACGTCCTAATCGCGTTAAGCTCCCCGCAGCCAATACGACGCCTCCGCAGCGACGGTTTATTGCTCCGTCTCCCCGTCCCCGTCCCTTGTTGTACGACACCGGTATGTTTACCCTTTACGTCCAATGTAAGAACAGTCCGCCAGTGACGCTAATTCAATTACATCTAATTTGCTAAGAGAGAGCACCAGTTGCTTCCGCTGCGAGGTCGCCCTGAATGACACAATGGCACGAGATTGCGCTGCCCTCGAGGAAACTACCATATCGTCCATTGTGGGAGCACCCCCGCACGGAGCAAGGAGAATGCAAGCAGATTGCGATGCTCTTTTGTGCGCGCTCCACGGAGCTGTCAAGCTGCGGGAACGCCGCCGCCGACGCCGCGCCGGTCAGCGACGGTTCTACGACGGCAGCGAGATGCTGGAGAGAAAACATCGCGGTCGGGGATGAGAAGCAGAAAGGACGGGGTGCGGTATCTAGAAAACTAGCAATGCTTGGAAAGCTTCAAAAATAAATATGGTGTAATCTATTGAAACAAATAACTTCCGGTTAATCAAATTTCAATCTAATTAACTTAATAGGACATTAACATACAAATTTAATATAGCAACAATTTTAAAGAGGTTAGTGTCACACACGGTCAGGGATGAGAAGCAGAAAGGGGGGAGCGGTATCGAGAGAACTAGCAATGCTTGGAAAGCCTAAAAAATAAATACGAAGATGTAATCTATTGAAACAAATAACTTCCGGTTAATCAAATTTCAATCTAATTAACTTAATAGGACATTAACATACAAATTTAATTTTACCAACAATTTTAAAGAGGTTAGTGTCACAAGTGTGAGTTTATTTTTATTACATCTTGCATTCATTTACAAGATGTAGTCGAAGGAATAATTTAAACAGGTCTTAAACTTCTCTCACCGCCGTCTGTCAAGTAGAGATTAGCGCGTTTCTAGCTGATGATTTATTCAAGAGGCTGAAAATGAGGCCACAACGCACTTGCGACGTGTTATGCTTTGCACTTTGCACAGATCTGGCAAAATAATACCACCTTCGAGATTATCGGCGTATCAAAAATGATTCGATATTCGTTTACAAGAAGCACCGCATCCGATCATTAGAACTTTGATTGGACTAATAGCCTGCAAAAATGTAGCAAAATGCCCTGCAAAATGGGAGAGGAAATCTAGATGCAAGCAATTAGCAAAAGCTTTAAAAACCATTGTACGCTCGCGATATTTTTTAATCAAGTTTACGTTGATTATGATGAAATGTCATGAGTTGGTTCTTGAAGTATATATCCGATTGTAATCCATCGATGCTGTAAGGGTATCTTTATTTTCTAAGATGTCATTAACGTGACAGTGTTCACTGCTTGATCTGGCAAAAAGGAAAAGAAACATTAATGCACAGTTTTTAATTTTTTTCACCTAATTGATCAAAGCAAACAAGGAATCATAGATACGTCCTACAAATTGAGTAATCAAACACAATCAGGTCTAAAACATGGACTGACAAAATTTCTGTGGGACGACACACATCTCCTCAAAGAAAATTCAACCAGAATGACCTTCGACGAAAGCAATGAAAATCGATCGGCCGCAGTCACAATGGTAGAGACTCCGGAGGAAGTGACTAACTGCATCAACAGAGAACAGGTGTTCACATATGCGGCTGACTAGCGAGTCGCCAGTCACTATCAGTAGTTGTTCTTCTTAGAAGAAGATATCGACTTGAAAAGCAGATAAAGTCAAATTAAGCATACAATGCTTAACTCTTTACAGTTAATTGAAAATCGAAAGAAAAATTCTACATTAAAACATATTAATGAATCTTCTTGAATATATTACTAGGAAAAATATTTTAATACTAGTTTATTTCTATGATATCGACGAACAGAAATATTTGAGATTTCTTTGTAAACATATAAACAAATTATGAGTTCTGATTTTCTTTCACGGCAATGAAGTTCACGTGTGGTGAAAAAAGAAAGCCTCGTGTCTCTTTCTACTTGTCTCTCTTGTCATTGGAAGACAACAGAATAATTTCCTAGAATCGTTCGTAAGTCAACGAGCTGAAAAATACTACAGCACTGAACAACCGTCTCATAGTTTCTTTTATTTATTTAGTCAAAAAAGAGTCAAAAACTGTATGTGACGTATGGGGGAGAAAATCATCTGCGCACGCTTTCTTGAGTTTCAGAATCCCTTCCCAACAATTTAACTATTAATAGTTGAAAGATTAATAATAATAATAATAATAATAATAATAATAATAATAATAATAATAATAATAATAATAATAATAATAATAATAACAAATAATTTAAAAAAGCGAGAGATTAACATTTCAAAAACTAGATACTTTGACACTACGTGGCACTTGCACACTGCAGCGTGCCAGGGTGCCACTGCAGAAAATCTCTGAAAGTATTCGGTCAAAAACTGCGACTTATGAAGGATGTCTAATCCCAATTGATTAATTCTTAGATTCTGACTCGTAATATTCGTTTCGAATATACGTGTGAACGGTTCTTTATCACACTCCACGATCTGAACGATATGAGAGATATTTATCTATCATATGCATTTTTGAATTGATCTTTACTTCACATCAGTAACGCTATTCTCTATTATATTGCATAAGCAACTATAATGGCGATTACTTATTATTTACAATAAATTTATTATAATTATTTCAAATATTTATGCATTTTTAGCTCAAAGGAGTTTTAGCTACTTAATTGAATGGTAATTTGTTTTGTAAGTAGTTCTTGACATCAGCAGGTTGATGTGAAAGGTTCTTTGGTTTCGGTTCAGTAATTAATAAGTACTACATATTTTTACACACAATCTTTCGACTACGGATAGAATCATCTTCGGGACCTAATTATATAAATTGTATAATTAAAAATACATAAATTATACAATATATACTCATATTAACATTACAGTTTCTGACATAGCCCCAATGATGGAGCCATATTTAACGAAAACTGCAGTAAAAATATCATAGTATATATTCATGACTTAACCCAAGAACCTTCACAAGAACGCCAATGCCGGCCCGGTGGCCGAGATCGCTAAGGCAGTAGTGTCGTAGTGATCTCGGACCGAAGGGTCGCGGGTTCGAATCCCGCCTCGGGCATGGATGTTTGTGTGTGTCTGTGTTATCCATACGTGTTCTTCCTACAGTTCAATCTAATATAGTGGTCGCTAATGACCTAGCTGTTGATGCGACCTTAAATTTAAAAAAAAAAAAAGCCAATCTTGTTCAATCCTCTGGGCCGCGTCCCATCGCGTACACTACACGGCACAGAGACAGAGTCGAGCACGATCAAGTGAGTGCGGAACGAATACCCAACACCGTCGGCAATTTCCGGTGTCTCCCCTCCTCTCATCCTGTTTCATAATTCATTAGCAACCCGCACACGCGACGCCGCGGCGGAACAAAGCTCTGGGCGGACGGAGAGGTTGGCGAAATGGGCGAACAGGGAGCAGAGAGAAAGCAAGATGAAAAGCTCGATGGAAAAGACAAAGCATAGTGCTCGATAGCAAAGAGGATGGCGCATCCGACCCAAAGCAAAGTGCAGAGTAACAGGATGGGAGATGAAAAGAGTCGGCATAGTGTGGTTGATGTTGCATTGCGGTCGGTGAGGTTCTTGAATAGCTGAAAAGTAATGAGAGAAAATGTAGAAAAAAGAGAGTTGAGAAAGAGAAGAGACCGAGAGAAAAATGAGGGGAATATAAAAAGAAAAATGTGTACATGAATAAAACAGAAAATGTAGGAAGCGCCGCATAATGAATAAAGAACTATAGTAACAGAACGAATGCAGAAATAATGAACACTACCAAAAAAGTAATAAAATGGAAGTGGAAACAAGAAAGAAAACGAGAATGTGGAAAATTCAGCGGCATAGATCACAAGTTTAACTGCAAAGAATTCATGTAAAAATGGTGAATGCGAATAAGAGCAATGAAGAAGAAGAAGAGATTCACGAAGCAAACAGAATCTCTCCGCCCGCGGTTGGAAGTGCAGGTGAGTCATCGAGTCCGCCGGCGGAATGAGAATGAACCCACGCGCGCTGGGCGGAGCTCTCGGCGAAGCAGAGACGAGGCGAAGGCGGGGAGGCGCGCAAGAGCCTGCCACCCGGCAAACACGTTGTCCAAGGCCCGGACGACGGCAGTTTCCCTTTAGTTCCCCAGCGAGGTAAACAATAAGGGCATCGATTGAGGGAGGCGAGCGGCGGGGCTGGGCTCTCATTACCTGGGCCGTGGCCAGCCTTCTCGCCCCCCCCCCCCCCCGACAGCCGGGCGCCTTGACCTGCCTTCTGCGCCGCAACCAGGACCGCACTTTGCCAGCGTCCGCACAGACCAGACGTTAAGGAATATCGAGGGCTGAAGCCTAAGGCTCGACCAAGACACTTATTAAATTTGTAGGCCTGAGGCAAAAGACACTATGGGCCATATTCATAGTCGTCACTTATAGGATAAAATATACTTAAGCTATAAGAAGTTACTTTTGATAAGGAAATGCTTATGCACATTTGGTATTCATAGACGATACTTATAATAAGTACGATGCTTGCAGCGTTTCGTGTGGCAACAGCGTATTGACTGTTTCACAGCCACTTGAATCCTGCCAGAAGCTCTCCATCAAACTGGCCGTGAAATAGTCATATGCGTGCGTCCGTGGGATAACCCAACCTACACTGTTTCTTAAATAGTGGCAGTATTTTAAACAGAGACTTAAACAGTGGTGAAATCGGTGAACTTCTATTAGGTAGATGAGGCTTTGGGTCACTTTTAACTAATGTTACCAAAAAGGGTAAAACGAATGTCTTAGTAAAACGATGTTTTTTTTTTAATTCAGTGTTTTGCATGTCACGTAAAAATCGTTTGTGGCTACAAAGAAAGATGCTACCTTAAAAATACTTATAATCGTGGAAATCGTCGTCCATTTCCATTCTTTCAAATTACGACAATTTTCAATGCTCGAAGAGAGGGTTCACTTATAAGTGAAGGCAGGACCTTCCTTATAGCTATAAGGATTTTCTTATGTGGATGGATAAGTTGCAACTATGAATTGAAAAACGTTATAAGGATCTCCTTAAGATTTTCCTTATTATAAGTGACGACTATGAATACGGCCCTATGTGACATTTACTCAATTTTACAGGAGATCAGTATGAAGATGTTTTACTTCGGACTTGGAAGTGGACTTGCTGTTGTTTGAAAGCAATGTAACTCCGCTAATTCTTGATGTAGGTCATAGTTTTGTTGTTTAGCTCTGAGCAAAGGGCAAGAAAACCATATGCTTTTGCCAATAATCTCATTTCGGCGAAAAATGGACATAGTGTCCCCTACCTCCGATACATGGAAATGGAGCATAGTTAAAAGGGTGCGCTTCGATCACAAAAATGAAAGTGAGAAAATTCGAGTCACCAAATACTTCGGTTCATGCAGAATTGTCTGCATACTGTCCTCCAATAGATCAGCAGACCACGCATACTTTGGAACGATATTCGCGAACTAGAAGGACTATTGGAATCTCTGAATTATATCAGGATAATTATGAATACAATTCCTTCAAATCTCAATTATCTTGATTTATTTTCCAATCTCCATTTAACTTTTTTTATAATTCCAATTCTACAAAATAAACTGTCCCAAAAAAGAAAAAACACCGTCAACTCTCCTGAATTTGAACACGAGCAGAAAGATCTCTAGGCGAGAAGGAATTGCATGACACGTTGCTAAAACACCGAAACTTTGTAATCTCAGTTTTTATTAAGCAGATTTCGAATTTTAAAAGAATGTTAAGTGGTCTGTATAAAGGGAATGAAAGGCATTGAACAAAATTGGAATATCAAGAAATTCTCGGCATGGCACTCTTGTTATTTATTGGTCTCCGCGAGTCATTCACTTGATCCACAATTGAATAGTTTCCAATGCACTTAGTTTATTTCTATAAGTTGTATGATATATCGTATATGTTGTATATGTGTGACACTAAGTAGTGTGTACCTCTATCTCAACTCATTATCAAATTCAATTCAAAGAGCAATGGATCCTGTTGATTAGAGAATACGACTAGTAGGAAAGTAAATTATGGTGAGCATTAATAGCTAACAGTTTCTCTGTTCATTAGAAGCATTTTATAGTTGATATAATTTTAACACACATTTCCAATAAATCGTCTGAATGAACTTTACATTATTTATGAATTAACCTTTTGAATCTTATATGAGTCGTTTAATCACAGTTACAGACCATCAATCACTAAACGAAATAATGAAAAGATGAATCATAACTGCGAGCAATAAGATCACTTGTTATCAATTGAAAAGTAATGCAGCAATTGATTGGCATGTAATAAAAGATTAACGATCAAATTATCACACACGAACTACCGAGCAGATCTGACCGTGGCGTTTTTTCTTAAGCCACGTGTCCGCCTGTAAAGTGTATTTCAATATTCCTCTCTAGTCCACATCACAAAACGCCACACGATTGCTTGAAGTTTACCCACAGTCTTGCAAACAAGCTTAAACCGCACCTCTGGGCTGTGAAAAGTTTCTTGGCAGGGTAGTCTTTACTAGATTCTTTTGATTGCTTTAAATTGATTCCACGTACAGACTTTATTTTTCAGGAAGGTGTAACAGGGTTAATGCAAGGCGACGATAAATATTTCTACCCTTGTATCCCCAAACGACGGTCTCCTAGATTCCGCTCGTAAAAAGCGATCAATATAATGAATGTTTGAAAGCCCACGTTTCACGAAACGCTTCGTAGAGACTTTGTGTTTTGGACACAACCTTTGGGGTTATACATCAAAATTTTGAAGGAGAATTTCAACGTTAAGATTTATTTTTTCAGCCAAATGATAATCTTAACACTCTGCACATCTATATAATCATCACCGTAAGATGGGTATTAGCGTCAACATAAGAAGAAAAACTAGATGATAATGAAGGAGAAAAGAAGAAAAAATAAAATAATAGGCAAAGAAAGGCCAAAAAATAAAAATAAACGAAAATGGGAGAAAAATAAAGAAAAAAGAATGTATTGTCTCACGAATGGCGTACGTAATAACGTTTATGAAAGAAAACGGAAAATAAATTAAAATCGAGTAGCAATCGCGGCGAGTTTAGTGTTTATATACTCGTATATTTTTGTGTATAGTACGTGAACTACTACAGTCATTAATCCCGTAAGTGCATGTTATATCCTAGGAGGCGAGCGGGGTTCGTCTCAACAAGAACTTGAGACCGGAGGCCGACCTATAAGTCGGCTTGCAGGGTTTTCGCCTTCCAAGTACCTTCCCCAGTGGGGACCGCCCCAGCCGGAACAAGCTCTAAGCTCTTGACTGGACTCTCGTCGTATGCAGTAGAGAGTTGCATGTAAGTTTGTTCGAGTAAGGGGAGAAGCTAGACAATGAAAGATAGATCGCGCGCGGTCCATGGCCTGTTCCTTAGGATACTACACCGGCATTCGCCAGATAGTGTTTGAATTCGATCGAACTATATTCGAATTCGATCTAGCTACTGACGAAAATACGCCATTGTCGGGACTCGAACCCTAGGGCCTCCCGGTCAACGATACAGCAGAGGCCACTGAGGAATCGTACCGGTCAAGCAGCACACTCCCAAAACCTTCACCCAAAGAGATGTTCCGACAATTGTAGCTCAACAAGATAAAAAACGTATAAAATCTGGGAACCATCAGGAATAAGCGATTTACCCGCTTTACGAGATATTAAAATTTATACTATCATGCAAGAAAACAATGCTTCTAATTGTGATAATTCTGAACATAAAATTAGTTTTATAGAAGTATTCGCCAAAACAAATTCCCTTTCCTCATTTCAGAATTAGAAAGTAATTAAAAAATCTGGTGGTTGATTACAATATTCCCCTTCGAAAATGTCATTCAATTGATTTCCTTCGACTTCCTAATTTCCATTTCTAAATTCAAATTAAGATATAACAAAATTTTATGTTTAAGGCATAGTAAAATATTCTCGCATGTTTTGCCGAATTAAGTATTAGAAACAAACCTGTAAAATCAGCGCACTGCTATATGTTAAAGATTTTAAAAGATTGTTAAAGATTTAAAAAGTTGTCCTATTTTGTACCTGGCGGCACTTTCACTTCTGAATCCAAGTCTTAAAAGCTGAAACACAGCAGTAAATCGATTTTAATTTTCTGGAGAGGCACCGCGGCCAGATGGAATCAGTTTATTAGAACTGTAAAAACATTCCCTCTTCTGACGATTTCGCGCTGATTGAAAAATAGACGACGCCACAGAATTGAAAACAAACAGAAAAAAACGTAATAAGTTTGAAATTCTTCTTCCACGAGGAGAGTGGTTCTGCAAGAGCATCCTACCGTTTGTCTGGCAGTCTTCTTATCGCGCGGGAAAGGTCATTGAAATAAGTTATTAGTAAATGCGCGAGATGGAGATAACTGCTTGGATGGGATTATCGTGGGTCGAGGTCAGAGGTCATCTTTATGCTCAACATCTGTGTAGGGGCGTCCTTACACTTCTATCCAGCACATAATATTCGACTCAACTAATCACAATGCTTCTGAAGAGAGAAGGCTCAATAGCTTATTCGTCTCCAAAGAATAGATTTACTTACATAGTTCAAACATAAGCACAGAATAATTTCCTAGAATAATTTCGACAGGAGGTACCTACACGAAAACAGATCAATTCCAATTTTCGAACAACGATAATAAATAAAAATGCTATTTTTATTATCGTAGAACATCGCAAGGTGCGAAGAATAACCTACATTACTTATACATTTTGAATAATTGACCCAGTAATGCGATTTACGTGGCATCACATACAATAATATAAATAAAAGAATACATTTTCACTTCTCTCATTTCCTTCGTATTATTTTTATCATTCATAACGTTCGTAAAAGGTACACTTATCAAGTTATTCTGACTTTTGTCGGGTAGTGTACCCGAGAATATCTTCAGACACTTTCTGCATGAACGTTGGTTACGACGTAACCTTAACGGATTCTCTGTTAATAGTCATACAGTGAATATAAGGAACAGAGAAGAATGGGTAGCTTGTATAGAGCTTTCAAACATACAGTGAGTTTCACCGCAGAAGATAATGAGCTCCCTAAACACTGGCAGCAGCCTCGGGCAGTGGCGATGGAGCTCACACCGCAGAACTGCTAGCTTCTCCAATGCTGGACGCTCGGTGCCAACTGATTCATTCACAAGGCACCACACGGATAGAGTTCATGGAATACGGATTTTATTCCATGATCATAACCTACAACCATTATGACTTACATCCGCATCTGTGGAATAGCAAAGTTTTACGATCGTGTCCTTTACATTTTAATTAAACGGACACTCGAATGTCATGATCAAAGAAAATTAAAATGGCAAGTTATTTAGAAAGTTGTTTGCTCTCGAAGATAGTGGTGGCATGTGTATAAATATTTCATCTTTGGTTAACAACTAGGGTATCTGAATATCTCCGTATGCCTGTACATTGGTACATTTGGTAGTGTTTAAAGAATGTAAAAGACAACATCCGTAGAGAAGTAAGTAATATCGTGAAAATTTTAAGTAACATATCAAGTCCTTCAAAACCAAAACATTCTGATTCAATTTTCTCTTCAAGGTTGAATCTTCTTGTTGAGTAGTTTGTAATTAAATGTACTAAACAATTTCTACTGAAGATTCAGTTTAAATTCTTTCCAATCCACACATAATAATAGTTCTCGTGTAATGTAAATCTCGGCAATTCAATTGTTAGTAAAATATGTCAAATTATGTTATAGAATAACAAATGTAATATAATCCATGAATTATTGTAACTGATCCTTACGACTGTTTATACCGAATTAATCCCACAACAGAAGAACGAAAATCCGTATTACAGAGCAGCCGTTCATGTATTGCAGGGCGGACAGTCTGCAATATGTATTGCAGATTTAGATTACTGAGACCACATCACGTTCAAATCCTAAAGCAATATGTGCTAAATGAATGGAGAACAAACCTAATTTACCTTTAGATTATACATGAAATCATTGTTTTTTCACTGAATTTGTTCCACTTAATGTCACTTCTATAAATTGTTGAACGAACCGCTGAAGGATAACGTGTCATTAACAAAATTGTTAGCCCTCACCTGCGTACATTGCAAAAATTAACACACGCATCACCACCACGTCGCGAAAACTTCTCGTCCGCTCCGGAAAATTGAGGCAGTGAGGCATGAAATCGCCTAATACTATAGGATCACTCCCAAATTGCTTGGCTCCAGCCCTTCGAAAGCCAGGCAGCGTTTCCCCTCACCAGTGGCAGTGACGACGCCAGTAGACGTAAGAGGTGGCGAAGGAAATAATGACGAACAAGATTGAGGGGGAGAGGGGATACAGATGTAGCGGTAATTGTGGGGATAGTGGAAGATGATGGTAGCGATGAGATAGAGATGATAGTGATGAGAGTGGTGGTGATTGGAGTGATGAAAGTGATGGTGTTATGGTGATGAGAGTGTTGGAGATGGGTGGTAAGAAGTAGTAATTATTAAAATATCGGGGAATGATAATTACAAAAAGTATGGAGTGGTGATTATGAAGAGTGGGGAGGGAAGATTATGGATAGTGGTGATTATGGACAATGGGCAGTGGAGGTGAAAGATGGTTTTGATTGATTAATTGATTGGTGATCCCGGGCGTGTCAAAAAGGTCATTAGGTACTGTTCCGTTTGTTAAGGTACTACTACAGCATTCGCCTAGCATTGATCGGAGAAACCAAGGAAAACTCCTAACCAGAGCAGCCGGTCACTAGAACTCTCCTCCAGTCCGCGACTGAACAGTCAGCTATGAAGCTAATGTGGAAAATCCTGCCACCGTCGGGCCTCGAACCTTAGGACCTCCCGGTCAGAGGCACTGCGGTGACATTCATTGATGCACAGAGCCATCTAAGCCGGTGTGATGGCATACGTCGAGGTGGAGGGTGAGGTCCGCGACCTGGGCGCCGGCCCCTGCGTTGAGGCGAGCGCTTAATGAGAGCCTGGCAGAGAAAGCAGCGCCCAGGGGCAAGGCCGCCTCCCCCTCCCCAGCGGCTCCTCGCGCGCGAACAAGTTGCAGCACTCGCAGCGAACGGTTAGCACTTTGCAACTGGCCACTGTACGCACCTCCTAACGTGATCTTGCTTCATGATTACTAGACATCGGATGTTTAGGCACTAAAAATTCGTCTTTTAGACGCCTAAAAAGGCACTTAAAATTGAATTGAGACTCAGGCCATGAAGCCTGCTCTTCCGTCTGACCACGCAAATTTCGTTACGCTTCTTTCACTTACTACATGAGAAAAAAGGTATTACTTAGGCGACGAAATAGGCGATTCGAATTTAGCTCAGAGGCATCATTGAGGATCTTTTACATGCAGTAAATGTACTAACATGGGACAGCCGGCTTTACTTCCCCTCCGAAGGAAGGCGTACGAAGGATTTTTTCGCCCTTAAAAGTCCACGGCTTCGATCGGGTTTGAACCCGCGAACTTGGATATAGCAGTCCGATACGCTAACCGCTACACCATCGCCGCCGAACATGTCAAGAATATGGAGAAAAAAGACACTGTCATAAGTTACGTAGACAATAAAATGGAAAAATTGTAATTTTTGTCTATATTATTTTGTAAACTTAAATGCAGAAAACCCGTTCGTACATTTAATGTAAAACTATATATTTACAACTCTTTTACATTTTATTGTTAATAGTTTCCATTAACCAGTTATATTTGCATATTGCCAGTAACTTTTCAAGGATCGCAATTTCAAATTTGGGAGACAAAAGCAGTTTGAACGTAGAGAAGGATATCTGAACGATGTGACTGGCATATATTTTAGCAGCCCAACACTAGCAACACTGAAACATTCTGGGAATTTATATTTATTTCCCCTTAAAATTTCGGTGCCCTCGGTGTATTGTCAATCGACCATGGTGTCAGATTATGAAATAGGGAAATGGAAAGAAATCGGTTTATGTACTTTCAGGAATTCTCTCTTAATTTGAAATACTAAGACGTGAATTGAAGGTTTCGTAATGAATGGTCACGTTGGACCATCGCCGATTTTCGATATCTTAGCATTGTATATAAATATAATAAATAAAAGGCAAAAAAGTTCTAAAAAAGGTATTTATGCAAAAAATAGGCATTTATGCTAAAATAAGCGAAAATAAGCATTACAAAACTTTGTCATATGTCATCATTTGTCAGGATTCATGCATATACAAGTATATTATCAGCCTTTAAATAAGTTCTCTAGAAAAAATAGGCATTTCCCTAAATATCCGATGTCTAATGATTACCTTTTTTCATATGCCTTACAGAGATCAATAACTTCAGATCATTGTTTTCAGCGAGTCATTTATTTGATTTAGAAGCTAATTTCTACTACTATCATGAACAGTGAACATGATGAATAATCCTTTTTTTATTAAATTTTATTTTACATTGACAGACAGTAAAACGTTCAGCAGTGAGGCTCTTCAGTTGATTGACCGAGCAACTTTGTATAAACGAAGTATGAAGGGGTTAACTTCTTGTCACCTCCCTCATGGTGATTTCATTACGTTCTACCTTGAACCAACGTTATTGCGACGAAATTTTGTTAGGGTGCGATGACAGGGTTTAGATAAGAAATACGATGGGTGAGACAGGTAATGCAAGAAATGTCCTTACCTTATCTAACGTCAGAGATGTATTGAAGGAATATGTGAAATGGGAGTCTGAGTGAATAATCCTTCTAGCGATCTTCACCACAAAGTCGCTGTTTATGTCATTGTGTATGATGCCGTATACGTATTTTCATAACGAAGAGATTTCTTATACTCTAGAGCCAGTAAATAAGACTGAAAATTCGTTGGAACCTGTAGTTTAAAATGGATAAAACGTGGAGATGTAGGTTGCAAGAGAATTGTGTAATAACGTGAACCCTCGAGTATGATACATGCGCAAAGCGTCTGATCTACTTTGGCACTTGCAAAACATACTACGCAAAGGAATCATCTCACCCAGCTTAGAATCTTATATCAAGAATGCAAAAACAACCTGAGAAGCTCCTGTTCGTTCCTTAAACAGAACCGATTTCTAACAGAATTTAAACGATTAAAGGGGACATTGGGATGGGTCTGTTCATGAGATAATGAAACCCACCCAAGGTACAGCTAAAATTTTTTGGAGAAAATGCCAAGGGGAAGCGGAATTAGGAGCCCCGCTGGGCGGGTCGGTCATGAAGATTTACTGCGGTCTTGACGGACGGAAGAGAACGAAATTTCGGGGAAGAATTTATGGCACGAGCCGCCAGGCGACCTCCCGGGCGCTCTCCAAGACGCTGACATGACCCGAGATAAAATGAGAGAGCGGCCGGGCATTCTTTACGTCAGCGCCAGCCGCCCCCGAAAACACAACCGACACAATGCCACGAATGAAATCTCGCAGCCCTAGCGTATAGCCCTAAATTGAAACAGCATAAGAAAGGGTTTCATTTGAAGAATGAAATATGTCAGGAGTGTAATGTGAAAGTACTTTTAATGGGAATGTGCACAAGATGTAATCTACAACTTAATAGGAATATAGAGTTCATTATTTATAAAATAATCAATAATAATAATAATAACAATGAAAATAGAATAATAAAGTAACCATTAATAAAATGAAAACGTCAAATTAATGAATCTACCCAAAGAAATAAACGAGAATTAGTTCATGAATTCATTTATATTTTGGGGGGATAACTGATAATTCAAAACACTCCTTTTACAATAATGCTTATTCAGTGACTATATCCCCAACTTTTCCCTAGAAAGTATTTGTAAATGTTGTCTGGTACCCTGACACAATGTTTCTATGAATATAATGGGGACGAGATCGGCGAGTCACGAACTCTTTTTAAAGAGATTAAATGTGACTTTTTAATGTAAAAAATACAGTTATTGCTTAAAGTTCAATTTTCTCTCCGTTAATGTTCCGTTTCATATCCGCAGATAATCAATCTTCCGCTTTAATAACTCAGATTTGGAAAGTTATAGTTTTCTTTTGCTCAGTGACGTGAAAACTTTTCTCACAAAAAATTATGGAATGTCAAAACTTCGTTGTTTGGATTCACGGCAAGCTAAAATATTGCGGAATGTGTTATTACAGAAACGCTTTCTTAATTAAACGCAGTGTTCCAAATAAACGTAAAAAAATACTTCAACGAATTTTACTAGAAGTATATGAAATGTTTAAATTTGCGTTCACTGATTATTTAGCATCATGCTTACAAAAAACATCAATAATATTTCTTGTAATTTGTGGGAAAACGTCAAACATTTCAGTTAACCGTATAACTTTGTGTATAATTTTTTTAAGGAAATGGTGATGGAAATAACCCAACCCCCAAATCTGATATTATTTTCTAGAGGAAGAAAATAATATCCTACCGTTTCGTCTCAAATATTATCCCAAAACGGACAAATCGTGTTCAACAAACAAAAATTACATTTACGAGTGTCAAAAGAGAACATTCACTTTTACCATTATCACGACACGTCATATTTCTAAATGTATATTAATGCAATATAATTTTATATAAATAGTTACAGACAGTACGTGTCACTCAGTAGCTCGTCACTCATCCGCGTGAAAAATCAATCCAAAAGATACACAGGGCAGCTCTGAGGAACATAAGATTGGAATGGAATGGAATTCGTAAACACTACCTGCGTTTAATATGGTACTAAGATAAGCGAAGCATCTAAAGACAATTACGAAGCAGATGTACTGAAAAGGTAAAATATTATATTATTGCTACAATATAATTGATTCAAGAAAATGAATAATTACGAAATGATTTTATAATTATTTTAGTGCATCAATCGGATTAATCCTTAAAAAAGATGGAAACGACACGACATGAAAAGATTTCAAGTAATGTGAAATTTTAAAAAGGATGCCGAGGATCGAGAAAATAACCTAAGGGAAGACCTAAATTGTAATGAACTGTGAAAATAATAAATACAACTTAATATGCTGTAGTAATCAAGATCACTTCGTCATAATTTATATAAACTAAAAATCTCCTCTCTGAGATACATTTATTTGGGATAAGTAGCATTCTTGGGATATATTTGATTCTACAATGCAGTAATGGGGTTCGTAATGGAATATACGAAATAACTACAACGCAAAATTATCGATTTCACGTCCCTTAGAATCGGGAGTGGAAATGGATATCCAAGAGAAATACCATAACCACATTGAATTCAGTTCGCTGTTACACATTTAGTCTCGTTTCTAGGCAGCAAGTGTATAACACACGTCCTCTTTTTTTACCATATTATCTTTCTTTTGCCCGAAATCATGTATCCTATTCTATTTACAGAGCAGATGGCCAAATCAGAAAGAAAAGATGGAAAGAAAGATGTAGAGAAACCGAGAAAGAGCTGAAACATTTTTCAGTTCGTCGTAAGATAGTCTGCAAGATCAGTAAATGCAAGTGGAACTCCGCGGGTGCAGATAATTGACGGCAGTGGATACTGGTCTGATGTAGGCACGAATACTAACCAAAAATGAGACGAAGAATATGGATAACACTTACGAATTAACTAAGGAGACTTTTTGAAGGTAATGTATTTTTATTTGAAATATGCTTCTCCCTCATAAAAAAAAGTTCACGAAGGACCATTACTTGCTACCAATAAAAGCAATTTTCCGTCTTTGGCAAGTATTGGTATACAGTGCGTAATTTTAACAAAGAACCATAACCAATAACAAACCTACCAAATAAATTGTAATTTTATGAAACCTTACAAAAACGTTTTCTATCTGATATTTTCTGGTAATGAAGAATAATAAATTCACAAACGCGATTTAAATATCTCACGATAAAAGTAAACGTTGAGAGTAAACAGAACGTCTGAAACAAAAACAAGGAAAAGCAGAATCGTATTCTCTGTTCTCGTATTCTCTAAACAATGTTTTAAAAAACGGAATTTGAAATAAAAGACCGGAAATAAAAGAACGGAAAATTCGAAATAAAAGAACGAAAAATTTGAAATAAAAGAACGGAAAATTCGAAATAAAAGAACGAAAAATTTGAAATAAAAGAACGGAAAATTCGAAATAAAAGAACGAAAAATTTGAAATAAAAGAACGGAAAATTCGAAATAAAAGAACGAAAAATTTGAAATAAAAGAACGGAAAATTCGAAATAAAAGAACTATGTGATGGAGATTCGGCGCGTTTCAGCCCACTACTGCAGGGCGGCGCCTGGGAGCGGAGGCGTCGCGGCGCCGAACGACGCCACACGACGCGACGCCCGGGCGACTTACGCCGTGCGGTGGGGCGGAGGGGAAGGCTTTAGCGGCGACGCAGATGGGCGTGCAAGGAAACGACGCAGGGCAGGATGGAGTGGAGAGAGTCGGGGCGGGACGATGTGAAGCAGAGGGGAGGAGATGAGCAGCAGAGTGGTGACGGAAGGAGAGGGAAGGAGGGGAGGAATAGGGTGGGAGGGAGTAGGGTTGAGTTGAGTAAGGCAGGGTAAGATGAGATTGAATGGGGTCGGGTTGAGTGAGGTGCGAATGAATGGAGTAAAGCTGGGTGTGGTGCGACTGAGTGGCTTAAGGTGGGGTAGAGTGCGGTTGGGAGAAACAAGGTGGAATGTGATTGAGTGCGATGAGGTAGGGTTCAGTGAGGTGGGGAATGGAGAAGTGGGAGGAGATGCGGTTGAATGGATAGGGTTGGGCGAGGGAGGAAGGAGTGCAATAGTGTGGGTGGGGTGGTTTGTTCGGCGGAGAAAAGATGCGACACAGCGGAAGGAAGAGAACAGAGGAAGAGAAAAGTGGATCGAGCAACCAGCCTCCAGACGGTGTCGGCAAAGGACATGAAATACATGGCATAAGAGAAAATGACGGAAGGAAGAGAAATCGCAGTTGTTCAAAGAGATTGAGAGAGAAAATAGGAATACGAGACAGAGGAAAGAAGGGTGAGAGTTTTGAAAGGAAAGAGGGGAGCGGGGATATGACGTAAGAATTCTAAATTGGAGGAGTGAGTAAAATAACAAACAGATTGAGCGGGTCAGAAACAAATCTGACGTAATGAAAGATAATCAAAGGATATGGAGATAAATCATACTTCGTAGTTATCACCACAGCAGAGGTATACAGAATAAGGTATGTAATGAAGGAAGGAAGAGCGGCAGAAAGGAAGGACGGACGAACGGAAGACGGAAGGATGGAAGAGGGAAGGAAGGACGGAAGGGAGAGGAGGGCGAGTGACGGAAGTCCAACATCTGTAAGGTCAGAAATAAGAAACACAATGCAGACTTGATAAGTGGAGACAACGTGGTCTGTAAGCACATGTGAACAGTGGTGGTATAATATTACAGTGCTGAATACAATGGGCCGTACTGGAGGAACGCCATTACGAATGACATGTTTGGAGCGCGCGTCGTAGAAGACCTCGTGGAAGCGACGGGTGCAAGGGGAAGAGGGCTGGGGAACATGACTGGGCACTTTGGGCCGCAGCGGAGCAGGCCCGCTGCTCTTCTCAGCCCGCCACAATCCACCCACAAGACAACATATGATGTACACTCTGTTCAGTCACGTGAGCGAGTATTTTGACACTCATTCCTGCCCAATTATATTGGTGGCATGGTCGGTGAGTAAAACAAGTAGAGGCGATTCCCATTTATTTCACAAACGTTGATTAACTTGTGAAGGTATTGTGGTAATCTCTATTATTTTTGGCTAACCTGATTGATTGGTTGATTGATTATTTCGTGTTTCCAGGCGCGTAAACTGCTAAGGTCATTAACACCGTAAGTTTAGTGCATGCTTCTTCATCGAGAGGTGGCAATGATCTTCCCCCGCTGGATGGTGAGATGCAGCGCCGACCTACACGTCAGTGAGCGATGTTTTCCCCAACAAGTTATCTCTCACTAGCGAGCACGGCCCCAGCCGAGATAAGCTCTAGCTTCTGTCAGGTCTCCTGGCGGGTGTGGCTGTGTCGATCTTGTAAGTGTAAGATTGTGTAAGAGGAGAGGATCACGCGGGGTCCGTAGCCTGTTAGTTGGGGTACTACTACGGCATTCGCTTAGTATTGATCAAAGAAACCACGGAAAACGACCGACCAGAGCAAGCAACTAGAGATCTCTCCCAGGTGGCGAGTATGAATTGTACCTAGCTAGTGACGAAAATCCGCCACCGCCGGCACTCGGACCTTAGGAGTTTCCGGTCAGAAACACTGCACGGGTGCAAGGGGAAGGGTGCTGGCGAACCTGCCTGGGCAGAGATCTTTCTTTTCGGCGGTGATGGTGTAACGGTATCGCGTATCGGGCTGTTATGCCCAAGTTGACGGGTTCAAACTCAATCGAAGCCGAGCATTTTTAAGGGCGAAAAAATCCTTCGTACGACTTCCTTCGGAGGGGAAGTAAAGTCGATTGTCCCATGTTAGTAGATTTACTAAATGTAAAAGATTATCTTCTCGCCTAAATGGAGCCTCTGAGCTAAATTCAAATTGCCGGTTTCGTCGCCCAACTAATACCTTCTTTCTCCCCTCGTAGTGAAAAAGGATCGTAACGAAATTTGCGTGGTCAGACGGAAGAGCAAGCCTCATGACCTGAGTCTCGCCACGTAAAATAAGGCATGCAATTCATTCATCTTTCCTTCCTCTTGCATTTTTCGGAAGAAAGGAAAAAATCCTATCCTATCCCCGCCCCTTTCTTACACTTACAGACCACACGGGAGCTAGAGCTTATGGTGGCAATACAGGCTTTACGCTACACTCAGCCGGTCGTATAACCGCCATGCGGACGAACCGCGTGGCGGGTGAACTTCCGACCCACTTTCCCGCGCCACGCCCCGCGCCACGCCCCGCCCCCGCCACCGGAGGGTTGGCCTGGTCGGGTTTCGGAAGAAAGGAAAAAAATGCAGGGCGCCTGGTCAGATATCCGAGAGCAGCGAGATAAATTCTCCCCCTGGCTCGTTAGCGTGCATCAGCCGTTTCTTTCTCTCCTGGCGCCAAATAAAATTTTGAGGTTAAGTAAATTATTTAACATGTGTTTATTCTCCTCTTTTACTTCCCTCGTTCTTAATTTTTCCTTCTCACTTATTTGTTTAATTACAATATTCAGGAAAAAAAGGATATTGAACATTTAATTTTGAAACAATAATAATAAAAGCACCAAATATAATAAAATAATAAATAATAATAAAAGCACTAGAAAATTACCGCATATATATATATATATATATTGCTTTACGAAACTAAGCATTTGAACACTTGCTAAATGTTAGGAACAATTAGGAGCTTGAAACAAATTTTCGAACGACAAGAAAGAAACATTTCGAAAAAGAAAGATTACGTAAAATACGTCGTATAATTAATTTCAATACGAAAGAAACTTTTCGCTCCAACTTTATTTTCAAAATAGGTCATTTTATTTTTCAGATCACTATATCTTGACCTCGTACATCTTTTTCTACCTTCAAAACCCGAATCCTCGTTAAAAAAATAACAATGTTACTCATATAACACCAGCCATTTTCGTTTTCTTCCTCCGCTGCATTGTTTCACTCTTATTGAATCCCATGTCACGAGCGTGTTCGTATTCCCAAGCTCTTTGTGCCGAGGCGGTCCACCTGTTGCAGTGCGCGCTCTTTCCCTCCGAGCGGCAGGCGGCGCTGCAGAGCCAACGGCTGCGCGACGGCCGCCGGCGGGTTTTTGCCCTGCGCAAAAGGCTCCGCCCCGCCACGCACGGTAGGCCTCGCATGAGCGCTGTTCTCACTGCCACTTGGGAGCGGATTGGCAACATTCGGAAAGTACTACTGCAAAGGAAATTACAGAATTTATCGGGGTTTCTAAACCGGTTTTCAATATTACAATTATAACTATTATTATTACTCTTACTATTATTTATTACAATTTTTGTTGCAAATAGGCCATTTTGGACCATGCAGGACATGCACTTGCACGGGCCCAGTATGATTATGACGTTGCAAGTCTTGCATGTAACTAATCAGAGGGCTCAGCATTAGGCTGAATCCGATTTTTATATCCCAGGGTTGTTAGTCCTGGGGGGATGGAAGGTGGAATATTGATAATGAAGGATGAATGGACGGCACACACAAATACACCCATGCCCGAGGCGGGACTCGAACCCGCGATAGGCGGTCTGTAGTGCTAAGGTAGTACTGCTGTCCGAGATCGCCACGGCACTACTGCCTTAGCGATCTCGGCTATCCGGACTGGCTCTTTATTATTATTATTATTATTATTATTATTATTATTATTATTATTATTATTATTATTATTATTATTATTATTATTATTATTATTATTATTATTATTATTATTATTATTATTATTATTGCAAATGTTGTTTGACTTCAAACAAGAGATTGCCCAGCTGGGAATCGAATCCCAATCTCCCGGTGTATGCCTATTCTGTCAAGCATGTCAACTAGTGTTGACTGTCTCGGTAACCCAAGTAATTAGAGCAACTAGACGTACACCGGGAGATGCGGTTTTGATTCCCGGCTGGGTCAGTCATTTCTTTGAACAAACATCATTCGCATCAGTACTTCTGCTAAGTAGAGAATCGCAACGATTAGTTGCCTATTGCGAAACGGGAAACATGTTCCTACGCTATTGTTGAATTTACAACGGTGACCAGATGGAAAAGAAATCATTATTGAAAAATAATTATCATCTTTCATATGATGGCATTCTCTCCAGATCTCTACCTGAGATCTCAGGATCTTCGAACTGAAGTTATGGAGAGCACTTTGCGTATTATGGGGGCGTTACCTACTAGCGAAATTCTTTGTATTTGAGACTAGCTTACTTTGTAGGATTGGTCTTCAGGATACTTCCGTGCTCCTCTCTGAAGTATTCCCAGTGCACCTTACAACAATAGGGATAATACGCGTTTAGTGTTCCACATCCTGGTGCTTTCAATCTCGAGATCCTTTTACTTTAATATTTCCACCACTTTAACTGGAACTTTTGTGACGTACTGAACGGCAACATGAACGGCAACATGCACAACATACCTTGTCCCTTTTGTTGTAATACATTATGTCGCATAGCCGCAGACAGCTGGCGCCCGCGTAAGCATAATTGCGTAGCTCCGCCTCGGGAAAAGCGTCTCAGCAGTAAAGGCCTATATAACAGTTTGACCTCCGCTTAGCGGGGCGACGAATGCTACTCGTGAGCTCGTCGCCCGTGTGCACGGACCCTCCACTCCTTCATCGGTTCAGTCCGGCCCAAAATGGCCCTGCCGATCTCCCTTTACCCCTAGTCGGTTCAGATCGGCCCAAAATGGCCCTGCCGACCTTCCTTCATTTCTTCGTCAGTTCAGACCGGCCCAAAATGGCCCTGCCGACCTCCCTTCACACCTAGGCGGTTCAGATCGGTCCAAACTGGCGCTGCCGATTTCCCTTCAGCCCTAGTCGGTTCAGGTCGGTCCAAACTGGCCCTGCCGATTTCCCTTCACCCCTAGTCGGTTCAGATCGGCCCAAAATGGCCCTGCCGACCTTCCTTCATCTCTTCGTCAGTTCAGACCGACCCTAACACCCTGGCAGCACTCCTCCGCGCCGCTAGTCCAGACCGACCTTCCGAGGACCTGCCAGCAGCTTCCCGCCATCTCCCCTGACCACTTCGCGTGTCGCTAACCCGTGCGATGGCCGCTGCAAAGTCTCTTTTCCGGAGAACCGTCCTTGGCGAGGCTGGGCTACGTCAGGTGCCTATGTAAGTAACACTACCCCGATAAACTGCTGTTTGCCATGACTGGGGTCATCCCTGTTCTTGTTGCTCTCTCTCATCCGGCTCAACGGCTCAGATGGCACCTTCTGCCCTCACCGTCCTTCCACTTCCCCGCACGTGGTGCTTGACACATCCTCACGACAATAACTGGACCGTTGGCCATTATGATTCGATCAGTGATGGCAAGCATGCCATACAATACTGTAACATCTTCCACTTCAATTATCGTCTTTGGTGCATGCAGTTATTTTATTATTATTATTATTATTATTATTATTATTATTATTATTATTATTATTATTATTACATTATGTTACGATAAAAACATTGCTTTTAATTACTCATTTTGCAATAGAACCAATTTTTACGAATTTGAAGAGCATGAACTTGTTAAACCTCACAAGAATTCAGATTATACATTGCAATCATAAAGTTTGCTCTTGATACAAGTAAACGAAGTCAGTTAAGACATTCTTTTTAATTCGGTTCAAAGCGTGTCTTACCAAATATATCTGTGGAGAAAGATTTTGCTTCGTTACACTTCCTTTCAATATGTTATTTTACTGCTGAAGACCTTCGACAACAGTTCGAAATTTGAGAAATATGTTGCTAAAATGACGAAGGATGTTATTGCGTCATAATCTCTAAGATTTATGTTTTTTTAGGATTTCGTTTTCTGAAGGTTCGAGATAAACGACTTCCTGTGTTTTTTGTAGGAAGGAATGTAGGTTTTAAGGTGATCTGAAACTGTTTTCCTTTTGCAAGTACATGTCTCATGATAGTCAACATTCTTACTTAACAAATGTGAAGTTAAAGGAAAGGAAATAATGAGAACCATATGCGTGTTAATGATTTTTTGATATTCTATCATAATGCAGTAAAAGTGGACAATTAAACGTGAATTAAATTGTGCTATTCTTGAGACTATCAGTAAAGAATACAGGAGCTTAAATGCCACAAAAACCAACGTATATGGTGTTCTGCAAACAAATGCTGTAATTAAAGCAGCAAATGAGGCGTGCGCCGGAATGAGATAGATGCGGCCTGGGTCGCACAATCTCCCCGCTCGTTGACGCGGAAACCTGGCCTGATCCAGGGGGCGCTCTTGCGCATGGTATCCGACTTAGGCCAATGACCTTTAGGCACCAGTTTGCGTCACAATATTAGTGGGAATTTTTAATGTCAAAATTATCACGTTCCAAGTCATTGAAACAGATATATGAAGCACTTTTTATAAACGTTTATTTCAATTACACCTTCACTGTGTTATTTTTGGTCGGTCGCCGTTGAAAATTGTCACTTTAAGTCACTTTCAAATTGTTTCTCTACACTTGTTCTCCATGCAAAATGGCGGGCTGTGACTGGTCTGGCAATTCAAACGAAGTCCTGTGTTGTGGTCATGTGGTTCGTGATGCAAACTGGTGCTGCGCAGAACGAGCAAAAGTCGGTGCGCCGGAGTCGCCCACCCATATCTTTCCACCATGGCCTGTTCCACTGCTCGCCAGTAGAGCAGGCGGCCGTTGGGCCTTCGCCGCCGCCGCCGGCGTGTTTCGAGGAATCTGATAGCAGCGGGATGCTCACGCCATAGCTCATGCCCCCATCCCCGCTCACGCCCTCACTCCTTCCCTCAGCCTTGCTCCAACCCCACCCTGCCCCACCACACTCCCCACAAGGTGGCTCCACACATTCGTTATTCGGCAAGTAGCGAGCAACCGCTCGCCAAATCCCGAGTAATGTGATGAGATGCTTGCTATTTGCCGATTGACGAACATTCGGTGCTCACCCTACCCACCGCGTGTCGGTCTTTTGGATACAGCCAAGGAAGCGAACATTCACCGAACATCAGCTGCTGGGGAATCGGCGAGTAGTAGCTCGCTGCTTGGCAAACACCGAATGTGTGGAGCTGCCTTAATACCAGCGGATCCCCGCCTCGTCCCAGCCCCCGCTCCAGCTCTCACCCACGCTCCCGCTCAGCCATCGCTCACGCCCCCATCCCCGCAAACGCCCTCACTCATCCCCCGGCCCTTGCTCCAGTTCTCGTTCCAACCCCGTCCAGGCCCGCCACCTTCCCTTTCTAATAGCACATCCCCGCCCAGGCACCGCTCAACGCCCCGCTCCCGTTCATGCGCACGACCACTACTCGGCTAACGCCCCCTCCCCCCGCCCACGCTCGTACCCCCACCATTGCGTTAGCCCAGTGGTTCCCAATGGGGTCGGTACCGACACCCCTGGGCTCCATGAAAGTTTCAAGGAATTAGGAATGACCAGGGGGTCGAAGCCGATTTGACACCGGCGATTGGTCGGTATAATCAAGATCTTGTTGATTACAAAAAAATTAATAATAATAATAATAATAATAATAATAATAATAATAATAATAATAATAATAATAATAATAATAATAAGGAAATTGGAAAAATGAAGTTTTCTTACATAGCGCTTTAAATTCCAATAATACTTGTTTATATTTGTAAACATTTAAAATTATGATTATACAAAAAATAACAAAAATGTAATAAACCATTTTTTTAAATATTGATTCACATTCTTTTGTCTAATTATCAAGTCATTTACAAGCAATTATTTATGTTATTATGTTATATGCTGTTACATTGTAATATAGGAAAAAAGAGAAAGGGGTCCATGAAGCAAAGCATTCTTATAAAAGGGGTCGACGTAAGAAAAACGTTGGGAATCCCTGCTCTAGCCCCATCCCCCCCCCCCCCCCCCCCCCCCCCCCCCTGCCCCGCGCCGCCCTGCCCCGCCCCATCCCGTCCTGTCCTGCCCTGCCCCGCCCTCCCGCCCCGGTTCTTCCCGCTCCTCCTGCCCGTCCTGGCCCCGCCCCGCCCCGCCCCGCCCCGCCCCGCCCCGCCCCGCCCCGCCCCGCCCCGCCCCGCCGCACACCAGACACCCGCGTCGCGTCGCACCCCTTCCTCTAGAGGCGGAGTGCGCCTCCAGGAAATGGACATTCCGCAGTGCGGCCTGGCGCGGCGCGAGAGTAGCCCAGAAGAGCGGGAAGGAGGGAGAGGGGGCGCGGGCTAAGCAAGCGGCGGAGGGAGGGGAAAGGCACGCGCGGGGTGGGGCGGGGCGGGGCGCGGCGCGACACTGACCGTCGCGTCCGGAGGCGCGCGTGCGGGTCAGGAAGCCGCCGCAAGTGGTCGCCTCTCAGCTGTTCCTCTTGTGCGGCAATCGCACCGCGCTCAGGGGCTCAGGAGGGATTGCACAAGACACTCAGCGAAACATTCACTTCAGCTTCGATTATAATGCAAATAAATGATCATCAGGGCTCCGATTCTGATGTCCTAAAAATTCTTCGATAATGACCTATAAAATGACTTAAAAATAAAATGAAAAATTACCTATAAAAGTACTTAAAAATACGGAGAAAAATATCTTCTTTTTTTTTCAAAAAATTCTAAAAAATTTGTCTGAAAATGTTAAGTTATTCAATGAATTTTACAATTTTAAATAAAAGTTATTTATATAAAATTATATTTAATCTTTAAGTCTTTATTTTAGGAGAAATGTAATCATTACCTCGGATCTTCCAAACGTCAGTTTTGAAAGGTCGAGGAACTTAGGGAAGACTCACTGCAGTAGTGAATTTCCTCATGAACTGATGAAACAATAAAAACTTCGTTTTAGTGTGTCGTTGTAAATTCATGAAACACTAACGAAAAACACCCAAAGGAAAGAAAATGAGTAAAAATGACAAAAATATCACAAAGGTCCACAAAAAATTATCTAAAAATTGCAAAATAGCAAAAATGACCAAATAACTACACATTTCAATCACGTATAAGTCGTGATACACATTCACAAGATAGTTACGTTTAGAATGCACTAATAAAAAGATGACACGTCTTCAGAAACCGAACCCTGATGATACTTTTGTGCATTTTAATAGAGAGGAAATTTTCGGTCCTCATAATAAACTTTCTTTTCATGTTTTTGGTGGTCATTATACTTCTTTCTAGGACTATAATCTCTTATTTTAGATCAAATACTTTGAGAAACAGTAATTAACATTTTTTCTAAATTTATCCAGGTATCGGTCGCATCAATGTCAGTTTCACCTAACATTCGAGAGCATGAAGAATAGACACAGATGAAAACCTTAGAAATAACATAGCAAAATATCGAAAGCTGAAAAGGTGCTTAATACGCTGAAGCATATTTGCAATATAGCAAAATCCTGAATTCTTCACTAACTCCTCTTCGAATCAGGAAACGGTAAGAAAACACGCGCACAGGCATACGCTGTGCCAGAGAGTGAATTATAAAGTTCGGAAAACGCGTCCTTAACGTGGAAAATTTTCCTCGCACAGGTTCGCCTCGTGGTTCTCTGAAGACATTTCAGACGTTGAGATTGGAATACGGAAAAAACGCCGTGTCGCAATCAAGGATGAGGCACAACTACTACATCTATAGATGTAGGCTGGCGGTGAATCATCCCATCACATCACCAAAGACGAGCAGCAGTTCAGAGAAGTTTGTTCAAGGCGGGTGTCCAACTGTCTTGAAGTCCAGTAGCATAACGGTACTGCTCAAGAGTGTCTATGCTGACACAAAACTCAGCAACTACATTTTGTCAACAAAACAGGTCTTTCAAGTCTTGGTGTTTCACCGAAAATCTCAACGATGTTACTGGGACATCCCTCTTCAAAAGAAAAAAATGTAGGAAAAATAGCTCTCCAAAAACCCATCGTTGTGCATCAGGAAGAAACTTAGGCGTGTATCATGTTAAGTTATACGAGAGGAAGACACAGAAGACCGAAAAAGTTAATGTTTGTCCAGAAAAGGTATTAAAAATGTATTTTAGAAGCAAGAAGAGGAAAATAGTATTCGTGTCAGGTTATAGATCTTAGGAAAATCACTCTGTAATAAAGGGAGGAGATTGCGATCAATAAACAGGATAAATTGAATGAAAAACAATTTCCAATGTAAAGTTGATGTAAACAGAGAATACTTAGAAAATACTATACAACATCACGTACGCATACTACTTAATGGACTTAATGCAGTACATAGACATATGTAAAATTAAAAGAAAAGGAAACTCAGAAGATGACTTGAGAAAGAATAACAAAAGCCAGTCCTTACTTACTTGACCTGTCATCGAAAACAGTAGGAAAACAGTAGTAGCCCCGAACTCGAGGACTGAAGAAGAAGAAGTCGAGAATATTATATACGAGGCGTTTCCAGAATGACGGGGGAAAAACATCACGCCCCTCTCACCGTTCTCCTGCCGTTTTTGCGGCAACAGGTTCTGTCTGAAAAGAGCCCACCGGTACTTCTGCCGCAGGTGAGGGGAGGGGCCGAGCAGTGGCCGCGACCACGTGGTGGTGAAGGCGGAGGCGGTGCGCAGGTCACGGGGCTCTTCATTGCGCGGGCGGAGCACAGTAGGCGACAACTCAATTCTACGAGGACACATTCTTCCTGTTTTACGTTCTAGAAGTAATTTTATTACATAATACAATGGTCACAATATTTTGATGTTCAAATTAAGCAATTTTTATTTCACGACGATACAAGTACACACAGTACATAATGTAATATGACAGAAAGTGTAGACATGCTGTTTTATCAATCACAAAATTACTTTTTCAAATAATAGAAAACCATTCAACTTATTATAGACCTTTTCCCTATCAGGTTGGTATTATTATTTTTTGATTAACGTGTAATGTACGGCTACATATTTTTTTAATTGAGTGAATGTAACAGACTATATATGTAAATAGATGTTGGTTTGCAACAACGTTTCAATCCTTTATTACCATTTCCATCAGGTAGTACATCTTAACTTCATCTACATCATGAAAATCGCAATAAAGGGTCGGGACATAGAAGCAAATCAGCATCTACTTATATACATCGATTGTCTGTTAAAGAGGGTCAAATTTTTAAATATTTAGTTAGTATTATCCTCAGTATCTTAATATTCGAAAATAAGTTTTGATCTCATCGAGTCATCAGTCATGACGTAGATGAGAACAGAATGCAGGGTGCACTGCGGTTTTATAGTTTGCATTCTCAACAGCACCTATGCGTTCTAGCGGCCACAGATGATCATTGTCACCAGGGTTGAAAAAAAATTATCCAGTGAATATTTTGGGGTTTACTTGGTTGTATTGGAGTTTTTTTTCAGTTCACATAAAATACTGATTTAGAATATAAGTCACACTAATATTCTCAAAAAATAATAGTCAAACTAAACAATTCATTCATATCTCCCAAGTACATGCATGGGAGTCCAAGGATTACTACCTCACTCCCAGTTTTAAGATTACAAACTCATGTAATCATTAGTGATAATATAAATTTTCGTTAATATTATGTTGGATGATAAAGTAACTAATACGTAACATACTGCAAAGTTGGAAAACAAGTTTGCATTTTATTGTAAGTTTATTTTGTACGTGTGTTGTCTTTGTATTTGTGCATGTTCATTGTGATGAAATTGAAGTTGTCAATACTAGCAATAATAAAGTTTGTATTTTATTGTCCGTTTACTTCATTTTCTATTTGAATTGATTTTCATATGTATTTGCATACGTTTGCTGTGATTATATTCGAGTTTTCAATTAACATTTTGATACATGTTATAGGTTTTATTTTATTTGAAATAATTTAAAAATCATAAAACATTTAAATGGCATTTTAGGATTTTTCAATGGTTTTACCTGTTTTTAACGGAGTGGGTATTTTTGGGGCTGAAGAAAATTTAGCCAACCATGAGAATTTAGTCAACCCCGAAAATTTAGCTAATTCTGAAACTTAAGCCCACCCCACGTGGTTTCGGAGCGGCCTTCCTCGTACACTTCCCGCGACGATTCTCAACACTTGGCTGGCGTCATAGTAGACGGAGACGGCTACATTGAATGCCGTCTCAAAAACATCGACTTTGAACGGAGTGGGCAGCCTAGCTTTTCCACAGGCAGCCTCGACACAAAAAATTAATTCCACAAGAAAACCAAAATAACAAAATTCTAACGCAGCCAAAACATATTTCTGGGCGATTACAATTTCTAGCTCTCATTCGGCTCTCCAATGTTTTCTGCACAGTGATAGTACGCGTATATGGCTCTACTGCACATGCGCATTGTCTCCCTCGCGCTCTAACAGTCGACGAGTGCACAGATATAGTTACTCTAAGAAAGGACCACTTTGACAGGTCGGGAAACAAATAAACGTCATGCAGGGCGATGACATTTTAAGAGTTAGTGGTGAAGCCATTTACAAATGAGCGAACTGTAAACGAACGCACTGACTGAACGTAACTTGCAGTTTTATTGCCAGCAGTGGCCAAGCAGTAGCTGTCAAAGCGGTCCCTTCTTACAGAAATCGCTCTATATAGAACGATTTTCCTAAGGATGAGCCAAAGTGCCAGCTAGTGCTGGCAACATAACTGAAGGTTCTGCGGTCCGTGTGCCCTCCAGCTCATTAGGCTCCCTTCCCTGCATTCGTTCGTTTGCATTTGGTAACTTGTAAATTGCTTCGACGCTTCCTTTTGTGATGTCCTCGTCCGACAAAAATAATTGAAATTAGAAAGTGCAGTGTTGTGTGCTCTTCTGTAAAAATATTTTTCTATAAACATTACAATACATTTACTTTTTGTGTGATAAATATTATGTTTATTTTAAAACCGAGACGAATGCGAGATGCGTACCGGTGCACGTGTTTCCGGCTTAAAATCATTTTTATTTTTATTTACATTCGTGGCAGTTTTCTTCTATTGATTGTGAGACCATGTTAAGAGATTTTCCACATAGGTAATTAAATTTAAATATTTCCCGGACTCGCGTACGTGCATCTACCTCCGCGAAACTTTTGAATTTCTGTATACTGATGTTTCCAAATACTTTACGAAGAGGCGTGACTGAACAGCTGTCGAGGCGGAGGGATACTTCTCTGAATTAGATCTGATTTTCACTTGTTACGCGAACTGTCACTTTGGCTCATCCTTAGGAAAATCCTTCTATACCTCGCGCGAAGTGTTCACTCCGAGCGTGTGCTTCCACCGCGGAAGCCGCTCTGGGAGGACGGGTGGGGCGGAGGAGAGCCCGCCCACGGTGGCGCGGGCGTCGCGTGGACAGAGCGGCGAGGCCTCGAGGCGGCGCGGCGTCCGGGTTCGACGCACGGGAGAGGGCCCCGCCAGCCCACGGCCGAAGGCAGCCGCCGCCGCCGTCGCGTTCAAGAGATCAAACTCATCATAAAAACAAAGCATGCGCACATTTCGGTATAAAATGTAGTGCACTAGTATAATACACATAGAAAATTTATATTAAAAATTAAGAATGTATTTAAAATAAATATTTTTTATTTCGCAATAAGGGTCACCTAGTCTGTTAAAGCGCACCTCAGTGAGTGAGGGGTTTGAATGAATGAATGAATGAATGTCTTATTTTACGTGGCGAGACTCAGGCCATGAGGTCTGCTCTTCCGTCTGACCTCGCAAATTTCGTTACGCTTCTTTCACTTACTACACGAGAAAAAAGGTATTACTTGGGCGACGAAACAGGCAATTTGAATTTGTCTCAGAGGCTTCATTTAGGCTTGATGATCTTTCACATGCAATAAATCTACTAATATGGGACAGCCGGCTTTACTTTTCCTCCGAAGAAAAGCGTGCGAAGGATTTTTTCGCCCTTAAAAATCCACGGCTTTCATCGGGTTTGAACCCGCGAACTTCGGTATAACAGCCCGATACGCTAAACGTTACACCATCGCCGGTTTGCTTACTGGCCTCAGAATTCCCAGTGCACGGTTTCTATCACGGCCGAGGTGCGTGGATTTTCGAAGAGCGGATAATCCACAGTAACGAAGTCACTATTGTGGCATCTAAAAGGACCCTGGCGTATGCCCGGCAAAATTGAATCCCTCCAACAACATCCCGCCCTAACGAGATCTCACCTCCTACCATTCACATAGTTCGGATATAGTTAATTGAGACAGACATCTGGCGGAGAAAGTGAGTCACACCTCAGGCGCATCAGGGGACCACCTGCGAGACACGCCTGCACGAAAGGTCCGCAGACCCGCGTCGCGTCGCAGGTAGGCTTCCAAGGAAGCGTGGGTCGAAAACGAGGCTGGCATCCAACTGCTTTGAATATCCTCTTAGGGGCATCGCACGCGCATTATTACTCTACTAGTCTTTTAAAAAACCGAACTCTTATTTAATTAATTAGAAAAAATACTAACTTAACATGGCGCCTCCGGAGAGTGTTGTTTTGACTTCTTTATTTACATTATGAAGTTTATACGAAAAAAATGTAAATACAGTACAGTTGCCTGGCTCATCTATCTTCGGGCACGGTTCAATTATAATTAACACAGTTTTGTTAATCATTACAAGAAAAATTAATTAATATGATATCATTGTTTTAATCATTGATCCACGCCCATTCGATCGTTGATATAACGTATGTATTTACGTGCTTATAGTACGTTACCACTAGACATTACTTTTTAGGTCATTCATTCGTGTTGTGCGTTCGCCTTCGTTTTTCACGATTGTTGTATTTATTTAATAGTTTTTTTAAGAATATTTCTTATCATCTACAGGTATAAACGACGTGTTATCGAACTGTAATAATCGGTGTCTGTGGCTGCAATATGAGCGGTCAAGGGGTGTGAGGCATAAACGTAATATTTTCCACGAGAAAAGCAGTGTAATACTACCCGCAGCTTTCCTAACGATGTGCAACGCGAGGCAACTAAATTTAACTGACTCCGGGGAACTGTGGCAAGGAAGCCCTCCCTTTCGCTCTTGGTCTCGTGCGTTGCAGAGGGCGTAGGCACGTGCGGAAGATTTAGGCATTACCTCCACGGTCGACCACACGGGCGAAATGCATCAGGGCACACTTGAGAGCCATTCACAACGGAAACTTTAATTATGAGGATATAAACAAGTACTTTTAAATGAACAGTGATAAACGTTCACAATGACTGTGAACGTAAACAGAACACAGCCACCCACCGATTTCGACGAAGTAAACACGCTCATAAATTACATAGACAATCGAATGACATTAAGTGAAATGAACGAAGCTATTTTATATACCATAAGGCCGACAAATGATTGATTCTACGGAGCGTTTCATGAGCAATGATAGTGGTGATTGGCAATTTATGTTCTTACAAACTGCATTCGTTTCTAATGAAAACGCTAGAAGTTCTTTGGGTCTTGCTGCGGTACATGATACTGTGCTTGTTCTCAAAGAACGTTAATGTGAACGTGAAAGGTCGCAGCAACCTGTGTTGCAGGGTGGAGGCATGGCTTAGGAGTCTTTAGAAGTCATTCGTCATCGGTGCAATGAAGATAATGAGTCATTAGCACTAAATAAATAAATATTCAACGTCCAAGACGTATTAACTGAACATAGGCGATTAATTAAATATGCAACCAGCACGACTTCAGGTGTTTGGAATTGGAATTCTAAAAATAGTTCTTATTTTCGATAACGATCGTACCATCGCTACCTTTTTCATAATAACAAACCTGATTTTATTCGAAAACAATTGCAGGAACTAAGTTAGTCCTTAAAAGAGTCAGTACTTCAAGTGTCAATCAGTAATTATTGTTGCCAAATATTTTGATTGCTAATCTCAGTTTCGAAAATGTATATCTTACTTAGAAGAAATAGTTCCTCGAATTTTTTGAAGTTCCAGTTACATTTTGATATCTTCTTCACTGGTCTAGACGCACGTCTATAACCTCAGAGATGAAGTAACACTAATTGTTTCAAAAAACGGAGAAACAACAAACTTTACCTTCCGAGTGTTGTTAGTCCAGCGATCCATGAATTGCGCAGATATGCACAAATATTAGCCAAGAACCTTAAGTTTTCTACATCGGAAATAGGTGAATTTTCGAACGAATAATGTAAGGTGGAATTCAGATTTTCAAGAGATACGACAGGAAATATCAATGAAAATTCCAATTCCTACATCGGGAATGATAATCAATTGAAAACTTAAGAATAAATTTAAAATTCCATGTTCACTGTCCCGTTGTGAAACCGTTTCATAAGTTTGATTCTTGCCAAACAACCCACGTGAGAAAAGTCACAGAAATATCCTCGCAGTTTTCCTTACCCCTTTACTTTCCTCAAGATAGTCCCCTCAATGTCACTCCAACAAAGGCTCTTTCTTCTCCTCAACTGCGTACCAAGTATAATAAAAACATATATGTTGCGGTCCATCTTAAAACTCTATAACAACTTCTTACGCAGTCTGTCTCTGCATTCTTGCTTTTTTGTCGAAGAAAAACACATGGCGCGAAAAAAAGTCAATGCAAACCCTGCCTTTCTCATTAAATCGTTTCTCACGTTATATTAAGATGTCAATGTTAGTATCTTAGCATCGTAACATCCTAAAAACTTAAGATATTAACTCTAGCATTCGTCATGCTGAAGATGTATGACTTGGAGGAAAAAAACATATGACGAACTGAAAATTGCGCGGAGTAGACCTACTAAACGCACATCACAGTATAAACATATTAAGGTCACACTCGGTTCCTCGAAATCTGTTGGTTAGGAACTGTCACTACAATCATATGTTAGTAGAATTTTGTCAAGAAACGGCGTTGTTGTTATTATTATTATTATTATATTATTTAAGGTCGCATCAACATCTAGGTCATTAGCGACCACTATTGGATATAACGTTATAGTAACTATGAAGATGACACGAAATGGTGATGATAAGGAGTGAAAGGACGAACACAAATACAACCATGCCCGAGGCGGGACTCGAACCCGCGACCCTTCGGTCCGATATCACTACGACACTTCTGAAACAAGTCACGGCGCCAGCTAGTGCATCTATATGTGTATTTACAGGATGAAATTATTATTACATCTTTTAACAAGTTGTATGAAAACATTTTCTCTTCTTTTAACCACTAAAGAACATTTGAACAATATTTCGTAAAACAAGCCCAGATAAATCGAAATATGACTGCAGTAAAACGACAGCTTTATTATTTTATTTCCCCCACGGGATGTATATTTTAATTTTAGGAGCTGTAATAACACGGAGAGAAAGCACTCCATGCATTTCACGTCTGTCAATGTTTTACGATAGTAACAGTCTACTACAGAAATACGCATCCATTTATTCGATTCCCCCAACAATAGAAAAAAAACTGCAACGTTAGTGTTTGCGAACAGAGAACGAGAAGTCTACCCCTGGGACGTCCCCTTTAATCTCACCAAGACCAAATGTTCCAGCAACAAACGTTTATGCAATAGGAGTATACAAGAATACGCTTTCTTGTTCCTAGAAACGTTTAAGTATTTGAATCCATATTCGGTATTCACACTAAAACAATGAAATATCGATATATCATTGTTGATACAAAATATCAGTGGTAGGAATACTTTCAATATCGATTGGTACCTAAACAAGATTCTAAATAAGAAAATTGAACAACTTTGTATAAAAATCACAAAATGATGTTCCCCAAAGTAGCATGTACACTGCTCAAGAATAACAAATACAATATTCTCGAAGAACAACAAATAAAATACTCTCGTTTAACACTATAATAAATATTTCGACAAAGATAGTATTAACTTATTTTCATATACAAACACTTCAATATATTTTTTTAAATGTGTTGCCATAATTCACTTTTAGAAGCTATTTTCCATGAATATGTTACATTGTACTCATTTATATAATTGTAAAGTACGCTACCTTTCCCTATTATTCTCGAAACAATACAAAAGTTGCTTCAGAAAGTGCTACAATAGGATGAAAAAACGCGCTTCTAATATTAAAACAATTAGACAAATGTATGTATGCCGATAATCCAGTTTCTTCGATATTAATACTTAACTCAAGACCACCTTCACATACTAGTTGGTTTTGCGTACGTTTTGATGCCGGAACCAGGTTCATATCGATTCATTGTGGTAATCGATCGCACTAGTGGCGAAGCAGCAAATATGCTGCTGAACAAAACCAAAAATTACGTTCCAAAAAAGTGCACGCAACAATAAAATACTCTCCTATAACATTGCAAAAATTTGAATAATTTAACCAAAACTGTCTTCACAAATACTGCAATAACAGTGTAGTAAACTGCAATAACATAGTATAGTGTACACGTATTCACAGTACAACTGCTCTTTATGAAACAAGAATATTAAAAAATGCTGTTCCACAACCCAACAGATAAACAGCAAATATTTAATGGGAACAGCCTCTTTCTTGAAGAGTTGCTGTCGTATGGCGTGAACTGAGCTGAACGCACTGAGTATGAGAATGTAGTCGGTACGCGCAATATGAAAATAAGCGGAATATATCATAATAAAATATTTACATTTTTCAGTACAAATCGAAAATGTTTCATTGTTTTTGGACTTTTCCCCCGAGATACTACCGATCGGTAGTTTTCCGTGGCGAATGCCGGAACCGGAACACCAGGCGAATGCCGGAACAGTACCCTAACAAACGGGCCACGGACCGCGCGCGATCTGTCCTTCCTCTTCCTTGTCCTATCCTCTCCCCTTACACACACACTTACACTAACATGCACTACACTACCAAATATTCCAGGAGACCGATCGGGAGCTTAGAGCTTGTTCCAGCTGGGGCGGTGCCCCGCTGGTGGGAGAGTCCTGGTGAGGGGGAAACCCCACTAGCCGACGGTAGGTCGGCGCCGGATCTCGCCATCCAGCGGGGGAAGATCACCGCCATTTCCCGGAGAAAACATTCACTATACTTACAGGACTAATGACCAAAGCCGTTGACGCACCTGGAAACATCAATCAATCAATCAAAACCCGAGTTACTGGGTGTCTAACGAAATCATAGACCTCTCTCACATGGTCGGAAGCCGCACAGTTTTCTTTCAATATCTGCGCTCACTGCAAATTATTAATATCGATACTATTAACTGGGAATATCGAAAATCACAGTATCGATATGTAAGTAATACGCAAGTATCGCAACGCCCCACGTTGTTAGTAGTGCGCGCAAAGGTCAAGAACCAGAGCGGAGTGAGGCAGGGCGGTCGCGGGGCGAAAGGTCCGGGTTAATTAGCGGTAATGAAGGCGGGTGGGAGGACGCGAGTGATTTGGAGAGAGGCGATAAGGCGCCCCGGGGCTCTCGCGTGCGGCGCCCCCTCCACGCGCCTCCCTCCCCCTCCCCCTCCCCTCCCCCGCCACGCCCTCGCCGTCGCTCCCGCCGCCGCAGCCGGCGACCACGCCGCTGGCAACGCGTGCACGCACCGACCGCGCCGCTTGGAACGTCCGAGCGCAAACGCTGCGAATCCACCACAAGACAGGGAACTCGCGATCATTCAGATCGAGTTATCTCGAAATACTTGACGTTTGAATTTTATTAGTTCTCTGTCACTTTTTCTACAGCAACACATGGTGTTCCGTAACTCATTATGTCTACAAATATATTCCGAAATATTCGAGATATTATTGTCTTCTGATTCGAGGCATTGACTGCTCTTCTCGAATATATTAAGAGGCGTAGGTAATGAAATGAAGAGATACTAGCTGCACCCTTGCGATTACATCGTACAAATGGAAGGCCTGTAGAAAAGTTACGACATTTGACCTATAGGGAAAATTGAAACCCTTCCCCAAAATATTGTTTCATGACATTCAGTATTTACCCTCTAAGACTAATGAAACGAGGGACGTTTACAAATGATAGAGTAATACAATTATTATATTCACTGTAAAAACAGATTTAAATATCTTTGTCTGAAAACGTAATTGAAATATTTACCAAGATCTTGGTATGTACTATGTTGAAGTGGACTTAAGTAGGAAAACGTAATGCATCACGTGTCATAAACACTGACATGTTTTGTAAAGAGATACGTGTTTCAAACGTTTGCTGGACATTGGCGTTTATATACTACACTTACTAATTTTTGAATTAAAAAAGACTCACTCTTAGAACTTAAAACTCTCGCTGTCTTCTCTTCACTAACTATAATTCCACTACTACTACGACTCACACACACTATTCACACGCGTGCTCGTACTAGGCGAAGACCTTAAGTAAGAACAAATGACGGCAGGTAAATGTCCCGTACATTAATTTTATACTTTTATTAAAATTTAGTATTTATGCCATAAAACCTATTATTATTGGCAAATATCAACACATTTGGGGCACATTACCTTTCATTTGAAACGAAAATCACGAAATTTGGTGGAGAAGAAGGCACAATTTTCTTTCTAAAAATCCCTTAAGATTTAAATACTCTAAACTATACTACAAATTATACTCTAATATATTAAATACTCTAAACTATACTCTACTATAAAGTTGGCAAAGCTCGCATTCATCGCCAGGTTGGAATATCTGAACACACGTGTCGTGAAACCGGAATAATAAAGGGAAAACGCGAAAATTTAAATTGAGTTATCTGGAAATCCTTGACATTTGAATTTTACTTCTTCTCTTTCCTATCGTTACACATGATATTCCATAACTCAGTACACTGATACTCCGAAATAGACATATTATTTTCAGATTCGAGACATCGGTTGCTGATCTGGGATATTACATGGCATAGACTTCAAAATAAAAATCATTCATAGAGGTATTCGAAATACAGAGAGAAATATTGGGACATCCCGAGTATTAGGACGTCGGAATTTACTGACGAAACTCTCCGTATTTCGTATTTCTCTCATGATGACCTCGAAGGGACAGAGAAGACGTCGACAAATGTGTTTAGATTCATAAAGGCGGTAAAGGAGATATTTCCGTTGTTTCCATTACCGATGTATGAAACTTTGCTAGAATTTATGTTTTTAAGCGCGCTGTATAGCAACTTAGACATTCTAGAAATAGATTTTGGAGTTGTTTGTAATAATACTGTACTCATAAAACAAGCACACCAATTTTTAAGCAAAAGAAAATAGGAATTGGACTTTTTATTGTGGTCCAACATTAATTCACTGTAGTAATCCCATAGCTTTGCCATCCCTCTCTTCCTCACCCTTCTCCATCGCTGCCTCATCCTACGCCCAGCCATTTATCCACGTGCATTTCCATTCCCTAGCAGAATCGCCTTCCCCGAGGTCAATTCTCCCAACGCCAGGACGTAGCTATCTTCGGCTTCCGGGTCCACTCCATTGTTTGAGAGTGTCCTTAGGATTGAGGAAGCCCTTAGAAACAAGATCCAAACGCACGCCTTTAAGGCCAAGTAAGAACCCAATCAAGGGCATGACTGCCATTTTACTCCCTTTTCCGCACTTTGCCTCACTAGAATTTAATTCTTCCTCTCACGTAGCAGCAACCATGTAAACCTGTTAAAGTGATGAAGGTACGCGCGTCATTAGATAGCTAAAAGTTGCGAACTTCAAGTAAGCACTCATGGATAGTTTGGTTGACGACACATTTACTCGTAAGTTTTGGATTTTTCGTCACATTACTTCCTTAAATTACTACATTCCTTCGAAAATCCAATTACCGTACTTCCTCTACATGGGAAATCTCTCAGCAGAATCGGAATAGGAAATGTCCTTGCGAAGATGAGAGTTTCCTAGCGCTCCATACTCATGCACAAGTTCGCCAGCTGTTACAGCTATTGCTCTTCCGTTCTAGAATCATCTGAAGTATCATAAGGAGTACATACGGAAACCAAATACCGGTTTTTTGCCATTTTCATACATATATTTTATCACAATTTGCTTTTAATATAATGAAACTGTATAACTCTAATAAACTGTAAACTAATAAACTGTTTAAAAACTCACAAAATTAACTGGACATTACCAATTCTTTATGTTCTGAGAATAAACAAATCTCCGGAAATGTTAATTGAGTATTTTAATGAATATTTAATTGTAATGAAGGGTCAAAATTACTAAACTCTGGGCTGACTAAAACGGTACACAGTGTCATCAATAATAGTAAATTTTGTACCTTAAAATTTTATATTAACGTATCACAAAAATATCACGTTCATAAGTATTTTTTGCCAACATCGATTTTCCTCTCACTTCTTTCCAGATACAAAAACGTTTGCAGCTTTCTTCTTCTTTCATTTCATTCCAAAAATCTTATGAAACCCTCCACCTCGGAAGGAAAGCCATTGGAAGCCCGGGGTTTGGTGGTTACGGCAGCTGTGCCTGCGCCGCCGCCATCGACCTCCGCCCCCGCAGCCTCCAGCGCTGCCCGCCGCGCCGTTGCGTTCCCTGGAATTAACTCCGCGCCAGGTTCCCGCGCGGCGCGGCGCGGCGCGAAGCGGCGCACAGTGGGCTGAAACGAGCTCAAACGCGCGCATTGGGAGAAAACACAAAACACGTGGTAAAGACGAAATGTGTCCTAATTTTTGTAAGTGAATTGAGCAAAATTTATGTTTTACACCATCTTTTGATCCCATATTTTGTAAGAGAAAAAAACACGCTAAAGACTTTTTTTGGTTGCAAATTTTACGAAAAAGTGTGCATTTAAAGATTTAGCCCTATATTTTACGATTCAATGCAGCTGCGATCACTTGCGACCATGAAAATTACAGCATTTTGAAAAATGTTTCAAAAGTCACAATACCCTCTATTCACTGAATTGTATTTCAATAAATTATACCGCAATTCAACTAATTCTCAAACGTAAATGTTACCGTATCCGAATTTGGAGATAAATAACTTATGAATACATAATTTATGTTTTTCAGTAGGTAATAGAAAAATGTTTTACATACAAATAACGTAATAAATAAAAAATAATGTTATTGTTTAATTTGATTGTTAATCATTTGATTTTTAATTTTAAACAGTCAACAGTATTTATTAACTATAACTTTCTAGCTGCTTGTCATTCCGAACGAAATTGAGTATAATGAAAGTAATTACAAAATAGGGTGGCGCCGTAATTTGCAATTTTTAATCGTCATTTAAATGCAGAATCCGGCAAAAAGACCTCCCTTATTTCAAAAGGCAATTACAAATAAAGAAAGATGCAGGATAGAATCTAGACGTGTAAACAACAAATGCTATGCAATTTTATATTAAACATGTCCGATAAATGACATCTCCATTGATCTGGTTTTAAAAATTGTGTCCAGTAAACGACGTCCTCCACTGCCACCTCAGGACACATTGTCGAACCCGGGGGAGGGGAGAAGTGAGATCATTTAGCGGCCCCTGTGTCTGTGACATGTATCGGCTTTTGTGCGCATGATTTTCACAGAACTCCGAATAAAGCCCACCGCGCGCTTTTCAGCGCATAGTAATTCCACTGTGGCGCGGCGCTGTGTGGCGAGCTGACTGCCGGCGTGGCGCCCGCTCGCGTTGCCTGTTCGCGGCGCGGCGCCTCGCCACGCCGCGCAGCCACCCACCAGGCAGAACGCGCTCGCCGGCTAATGAGACTTCTTGCGAGCGATGCCGGAATTATTGCGTGGCGCTGCGTGTCAAGTGCATGCGCCTCTGCGAATAAGGCACCGCTCCGAAATTGGGGAGGGGGGGATCAGATGTTGGAATACTTCGCGGCAATAAAACAGAGGATATACAATCCTTACCTTAAAATGTGAGGATTTTGATTGATTGATTGATTTTTTCGTGTTTCCGGGCGCGTCAACTGCTTCGGTCATTAGTCCCGTTAGTGTAGTGCATGTTTTTTCTCGGGAGATGGTGGTGATCTTCCCCCGCTGGATG